>QANX01007693.1:0-123556 GCA_003254975.1 Ochetophila trinervis
AAATAAAAAATAAAAAATTTTATTTATTTATTAGGCTTCATAAACTTTTCGAGAAATAGATATATAATAAATTTTTATATGTTACGTGTAATGTCCATAACAACAAAATATTAATGTTACTTATTTTTATCAAATATAGTCACAAACAAATGAAAATTTACTTTTTAACCTAACAAATGAAAAATAATCATTTAAATCTATTACCTCTATGTAATTTTAGAAAAATCCAAGACAAATTATGAATTTTAAACTATTTTAACCATCTCCTGTCACTTTTTACAAAATAAAAAACCATGTCCAACTCTCCAATCTATCACTCTCTCACAACCAGGTCTATATTCTCCATAGCTTTCATATCTCCGCATCTCACAATCAAGCAATCTAGATAAATAACATATATTTTTTTTTATTATGTGTCTTATTTTTTTTTATATCGATGCAATTTGTATGCTCATGGAAAGTTTTTATCTTCGAACACGGAAAGATTTTTTTTAAATTTCAACTACAGCATTTTGAATTTGATATACTGCATCATCCAAGTTAAAAAATCTTTTTTCATTATTTGACTTATATCGTAGTTTAATAAAGACAGACAAGTTAAAAATTTATTTTTTAGTTGACAGTGAATTCATTTTCTATTAACTTTGTTTTGTTTCAATTGCAACTCCATAATGAGCTTTTTATTGTAATGAGTATTGTTAAAATAAGGTTCCAAAGTAAGATGGAAGATGCATAGTTTCCTAGCATATTTTGTTATTGTATATATTGAAAAAAAATTGCTGACATTATTAGTGTGGATGCAATAATAAATAGTTTTTATGAACTTAAAAATCATACAGCTCAACTATAATAAAATAATATATATAGATTCATTTCAACTATAATTTTTAAAATTTAATTTAATTTAAATTTAACATTTTAAATTTTTAACAGAACATTTGTCATTTTTATTTGTTCATACAATTACTACTATATTATTAATTTAATATATATATATATGTTTTATAACAATCAAATAATAATATAATAATAACTATATAGATGAGCAAAAACTGCAAATATATTATATGACAGATTGATAGTTTAGTATTTAAGATATTTTCTATTACTTTTATTGTTATTGTTATTAGAAATTTGGTCTAAAAGAGGTCTATATCATAGTACGGATAGTCAAAGGTTGGGCGGTACTCTACTATATTATGTAGTAAATTGAAAAAAAAAAAAAATTCTAGAGAAGCATTCTAAAGTGAAAAATTTATACGGTATAACTGTTTAAAATAGTTGTATTAAAATAATTTATATTTATATAAAAATAATATTATTTATAAATAAAATAATATTGTTTATAAATAAATTATTATTATTAAAATTTATGATAAATTAGTATGGTCTATAAATAAAATAATATTAATATATTATTTTATTTATTAATAATATTATTTTATTTATAAATAAATTATTTTATTTACAAAAAAATATTACTTTACACTTGTTTCAGCCTAACTATTCTAATAGTTAAAACTCTAGATTGGAAAATTACCACATACAACCATTTAAAATGGAGATGGAGACGGAAAAAGTGATTGATGGAAAATAAATTGTTAATGTTGGCATTGGTTCTTATGGTTGAATCTCTCCGGAAAGCCGTGTATGAGTAAGTGCCACGTGATGATGATCATAGAACACCCAATACCAATGTGACAAATCACAATGGCATGGAAACAACGTAGAGATGGTAGACAACGAGTGCCTAACGCCTAGGCTTTTTGGTACTTCCCTGAACATATTCCAATTTCTAACTCTAACGTATCAGGTATAATATTTTAGTAGGACACATATAATTCTGAGTAAGTAAACGCATCCGTCTGTTTCACTAAATTTTTGTCCCTACATTAAGGAGTCAAGCGAAAAAAACAAAAACTAAAAAAAAAAAGTTAGCCCGAAAGGATAAGAATTTTGGTGGTGGAAGTTGGCCATAGAAATATATAGTATATGTACATAAAAATGAGTTGAAACTATTGGAATTCATATCGTAGAGCCTAACCTAAGTCCTAAGGTAAGCTAGGAAAAGAAGTATTGTACACATCTTTATGTTTTTCTCAGAACCCGTGACCTTTTCGGAATCTCATTCTTAAAAATCAAAATCAATCCATCCATTGAAGTAAGTCCGTACAGTACTGTTCTTGTTTCTTTTATCCTTCAAGATTCAAGATTACAGGGTCAGGCTGCTTCTACACAAGATTTTCTTAGAGAATCTTATTATATTCAATTTCAAATCAATGTTTGCTTCTTCTTCTTTTTTAGAATTCATGATAGCAAAAAGTTTGATCAATCTGCTTAATTTTGTATTAGTTCAATGAGTTCTATATCTATTTTTACATTGGAATTTATTCCCTTCTCAGCTTCTAATTCCTAATCTTCACGTAGTAACACTTTTGATTTGTGTTATGTAATATATATCGTTATTCTTGTGCAAGATGATGTTTATATTCTTATTTATAGCTATATATTTAACATAGTTTTTGCTACTATTTTTTTAGAAAAAAAATTAAAAAATTAAATTTTTATTCACTTTAATTAATTTTTTTTTAAATCTAAAGTACTTCTAAAAAATTATATAACTATTTTTAAAAATAGTTTTTAAAATTTCAAAACTATTTTTAGCTTTTTAAAAGCTCTACCAAAAACAGGAATCTCCCACTCCGTAAATTTAATTTTTTTAATACATAACCAAGCATATATTAAACTAACTTTTTAGTTATTGCTAAGAAGAATTCTATTTTTTCTTGTCCTCGCTGTAAGAAGAAATGGTTACTTTTATCCATATTATGAAACAACAAATGGCCGTGCTTACCCTGCAAAGATTAAAGTAAGAAATTCATTCATTGAAGTCCTGAAAATTATTCATTGATATGTTGCATATCAACTGAAGAAATGTAGAGTGCAAGTAAGCATATAATTTTGATATTCCCCTGTTACATATGATACATCCACGTATGCTACATCCAGTTCTGGTATAAGAGTATGGCTCAGCTTTAGATAGTTGTCTTAAATAACAAAAAATGACAAATCACATATGTTTATATTGTAATTAAAGATATAAAAAAATTTCACCAAAAAAAATTAAAAAAATTAAAGATATAAAATTCAATAATAACAAATAAGGGTGTAAGATTGTCATATGCAACCCATACCTAAAAGCAAATGTCATGGCCATGTGATGATTGAGAATTTTGTCATTCCCAACCAGGCCTTAAATTGAGGAAAAGGTTTTCAAAAAAATCAATTTGGGATAGAAACTGAAAAGGGAACCAATGGAACAAAAGGGTTCAAAACCCATCAAGTAGTAGTTGGGCGAGGGAGTTAAATAAAAACAAAAACCTCCCCACATGATTTTGAAGGTTCACACTCCATCAACATGCTTGTTTGTGCAAATAGGCTAATCTAAGCTGTGTATATGTGAAAAAAAAAGTTGCTCAGCAGCCCTCTATGTATTTGAGACAATTCATCATCGCAACTTTCTCTTTCTCTATTGTAGGACCTATATATTTATATATATAATGGGGGTCAACTATAACTTCTATTTCAGAAGCTTTTCTGCAAAAATAGGCTGTGGAATTTTTCATCCAATTTTAGTTCTACTAAGGAAGAAAAAGTTAATATTTGGGTCCAGTTTTTAAGGTATCATTATTTTCACAATCTTGAAATCACTTTATTTAGGAGTAATAACTAAGGTTAGAAACCATTATAGTTACTTGAATTGTGGTTCATTAACATATATGGGATATAAAAAGCTAATTGAAACAGTATAACAAGGACATTACAATTAAAAAAAAAGTAGTTATGAACCAAATATGAAAAAGAAAAGAAAAAGAAATTTGCAATAAAATGTCATGACCCATTAATATAATCAGTGTAAAACCATTATTATATATATAAGAAATAAAAAGAAGAAGATGAAGATGAAAGAAAACAGGAAATGAAGTAAAACTATTTGAAGCACTAATTTCGCCACTGAGGAAGAGAATTAGAGAGTAAGCAATTACAAACTAAGCTCAACAATATAATGATTGCTTATTTGGCCCACTTAGATTAGCTTTTTATTTGATATTTTCTTTTGGATGATTACAAATAATTAGATGGGAAAACACAGAATTCCCTGACAAAAAATATGCTATTCACTCTCCTTTGGCTACAATATCTAGACAGTTTACCTAAGCATCTGGACCAGATTCTTCAAGCTAGCAGTTTAGAAGATTCTTCTTGGCAAAATTAAACAAAATAAAAACTGTTCTTTTAGATTATTCTTAATCAATGAAATACGAGCAAGATATATGGAAGTTGGGCGCCCTAACTTATATCTAATTAGGTCAACATTTAAAAAAAAAAATAAGGGAATCATTCTGTAATTTCCTCCCGATTTCCATCCTAATATTTATCTAATTGGCAATTAGAGAATCTTTTTTTAAGTAGTAATCATTCTTTTGCAATTCCCTGCCAACCCCAAAACCCCTTTTGTTAATAAAGATAGAATAATTGAGATTATTATATATGCAGAATCACATGCATCTAAAAATATATAGTTTTTTTTTTTTTCCATTAATATCTTTTTTTGGTTAAACCAACTTAAACTATAACTAGATTATTTGTAACTAACGACTAGTTTTAAAAACTAAATAATTTAATTTACAAAAATGTTGGTATAAAATGACTGAATTGAGAAGTTACTAGTCAAGTTTACCAAAAGATTAATCACTTCATTTGTCAAATGAATAGTTTCGTAGATTTTGTTGACCAAACTATAGGTTTTTCCTATATTATTAAACAAGAGTCACTTCACCATACATGTAGTCCTCAAGTCCTTATCCGTGAGAGAATTGAGAATCTTTCTAATTTCTATTTTTTTTTTAAATACTGAACTACACAAACAAATCAAATCGAAACTTAAAAAATAAAAAATTAGAGAGAAAAGCAAAGGGTCGTTTCATGACCAAATCACCCTAGTCATTGAGTGAGGTGTGTAATAATAGGGATGGAGTGTCTTTTCTGAACAATAAAGTACGTCAAATGTTGCGGAAAGTTGTTAATGAGAATTATATTAATTTGTCCATACACAATTTGAACTCTTTAATTGCATGTTTTAACTCTACTCTTCATTTTCTCCTAATCATTTTGCTTCGAATGTGTTTTGTAAACTGCAAAACTCTCATTCCCTGCTCTAAAAAAACGAGTTATATAATTCTATTTTGTAACGGCTGCCACAGAAGCTATATTTATTTCAATTAATAAAATAATAAGCACAAAGCTAGGAAAAGAAGGGAAAAAAGAAAGAATACAACTTTTCTCAAGACTTTTGGAGCTGGCATGACCAACGTTGTTGTTTAAATAAGTAAACTGATTGAGAATCAGTGTGTTCCATTGGAACAGTCTACTTGGCAGTAACTATTGATGGTAACTCTTAGATGTTGAGTTCAAAGCCTGACGACGAGAGAAAAAGAAAAAAAAGGGGTTGAGAATCTGTGTGAAACCTATGTTGGGCCCATTGCAATATTATTTAGCGTCCTCGCTTTTGGGCTCCTTAGTGATGGATAACAAATTAAGGGCCTTTCTTTTGACGCTATCAAATAAACTTGATACACACTCCATTCATGTAAAATTGTTTTGGGGGCCTTTCAATCGTTTTGCGTAGGAGTGTGTATAGAGTCAAATGGCATTGCAAATAGTGACTGACCCTGTAAAGATGCACTACAGATTCTTGAATCTGTTTAAAAAGAAGAAGAAGAAGAAGAATACACTCATGGTGGTTTAATCTAAATGGTTCAAAAATGAAAATTGTTTTTTATTTTGAGCATCATCTCCTAACTACGGCTTTTACACCCTTAATATTGTTGTCTGCCAAAAATAAAATTATATGTCAGCTAGGAAAAACATATCCTTAAACAAAAATTGATTTGGAATGTTAATAAGGAGCTCTCAGAGCTCACAGACTTTTAGAAATAAGGGAAGTAGAAAATGAAACATGCTTTATTCTTTGATGGGCCGAACATTCATACATAAGCGCTTGATCTGCCGACAAATTGTACAGAAATAAAATTATATCACAAATAATTTATACAGATAGAAATGAGAGGAACGAAGGAGTAATGTAGAATGTCTGCAACAACATTAAAAGGAGAAAAATACTATTATATGAAAATTAAAAATGATAACAAAAATGGTCTTGTATTTTTTGTATTTTAATTAATGTTTCAATGTGGTTGCCGAATTTTTATCTTAAGTAACGATTACCAACTGTAATAAAATGTCAAAAAAATCATTTTATTAGGGTTTCTTTTTGTTAAAGGTTGACAAAATTGGTCATCTAAGATTTACTCAGGCACACTTTACATAAACAATATCATCCCTAAATTATTAGGGAATAGCTATGGTTTCAATTTCCAAACTGGCATAGAGATATATTAATCTTTGGTATACAAGAAGTCATAACGTGCAAGGTATATGTTAGAGCAAAGCCTAATACGTCATGATGTCATCCTATAGATACTTTCATGAGCTCACGACCAATTATAATGGTCAGGAAAATGCGGAAGGCAAGCCCAAACCAAAAGGCTTTGTTTCTTCACCTAAACTTGGATATTCAGACAAAAATTAAATCAAAAAACTATTTTTCCAAAAAGCTCATGTCTCCTTATTCGTTGCGTTTCAGCAAAGCTATTTTATACTAAACAAGCAACAACCAAAAACCCATCTAGCGCCAAACTTGCTTGTTACAATTTCTTTGTTGGAACCCCACTCATAATCTTTTCCAGTGACAGAATTTTAAAGCAGCTCAGTTTCATAACGGTCATGCAAAGCTTGAGCAAAATTACAACCCTGTAAAACACTTATTTTCCAACTACTTTCGGACACATGACTAAAAAACTTAAAAAGTGGACTCCCGGAATTCTGTTAAAGGCTGGCTTATCCACATTCCACAATACAGTTTCTAATCCTTGCAAGGCATATCTAAATACTCTTCCCTCCCTTTACATCTACTCAAGTTGTATGTCTTCCCCCTACTTATTAAAAGTCCCTCGGGATAAATATGCTGAATATAAACTAAGAAAGCCTATCAAAATAACCAAATAAAAAAGTGATGGAAATCAAGGTAGAAGCTGAGGAATCCCCAAATCACAATTATGAACAAAAGCTCCCCCTCCTGCAAGATATACCCAAACCAACTGCAGATGGGAAAACCCTCGTGCAGAAAGCCATAAGCCAGACATTTCAAAGCACAGCTCATTTAGCCAATCTTTTACCTACAGGATCAGTTCTTGCTTTTCAACTTCTATCGCCCATATTCACAAACCAAGGTAATTGTGACCCTGTCAGCCGTTCCATGACTGCGGGTCTTGTAGCTCTCTGCGGGATATCATGTCTTGTCCTGAGTTTTACTGATAGCTTTAGGGCCAAGAATGGAAATGTTTGTTATGGGTTGGCCACGTTTAGAGGCCTGTGGGTTATAGATGGTTCAGCTATCCTTCCAACCGATGAAGCTGCAAAATACCGTTTGCAATTTATAGATTTCATGCATGCCTTCATGTCAATACTTGTATTTGCAGCTGTTGCGTTATTTGACCAAAATGTGGTAAGCTGCTTCTATCCAACACCGTCAGAGGAGACTCAGGAAGTGCTCACATCATTGCCAGTTGGTATTGGTGTCTTTTGCAGTATGTTGTTTGTGGTATTTCCGACAAAGCGCCATGGAATAGGATTCCCACTCTCTGTAAATTAATGCTTTTTCTTCTGTGTGGTTGGTGTATTTACGACTCCTTGTTTCTAAGAGGAGTCTGCCTATTCGTGCGTTTCAAATCATTCGTTCGTTCCATTCTCATCAAAAGTGCCAGCACAAGAAGAATCCGGGTAATTGTAATTTTATCTCTGCAAGAAAAGAAAAAATAACAAAAAAAAACAAAGAAAGAAAGAAAAGCTTTTTAAAATGTAGATGCACAATATTTTTCGTGCATGGTGATTATTGCTCAGCAAGAATGTTATACAAGCAGTTAAAACAATAATACATAACCAATAAAATGAAATTCAGATATTAATCATTAGAAAATAATTCAATCATAACTGTTCGTAACTAAATGATGGAAGCTGGTCGTAACCAAGGAAATTTTTCCAGAAACAATTAGTATGAAGGACACGAGCAGAGCTGATGACTTGATACTGTTAAATATTTAACAAGCTACAGACGCAGAGATACAGTCATTTGGCTCAGTTTGACGCTTAACTAAAACTAGACAACAAGCAGCTTCAGGACATTGTTCAACCAAAAGACAAGAATAACACCAGAACCTAAACAATTTGAATAGTCACTGACAATGAAGTTGTGTGTATAATGATTAAATACCAAGCCATTAAATGTCTAATGGTGTGTGTTTGAGAGTGGAGGGGGACTTATATGAAAAAGAGCTATGAACCGATAGCCATTGCAAAGCCTGTGTTTACAGATGAAAATTGGAAGTATATCTCCATATAGTTAGCCACTAATATATGCTTTCAACAAATAACCAACAGAATGTTAGATACCTTTATGGATAAAACGAATAAAACTCATAATATAGCACTTACTCCCTCAAAAATCAAGCCTTAGTGTTTTAGGCTCAACAAATTCACTCATCAGCTCAGCCTGCAACAACTCAGCAGCTTCCCGCACCTTCCTTCGATCCCAAAACCTACTTACAACAGAAGTCCATGTTTCTTCATCTGGAACACATTGATCACACAACATCTCATCAACAATTCGAGCAGCTTTATGCAGGTCTCCCTTCTTACAAAAACATTGCACTAAAGAGTCAAATGTACAGGTATCGGTGGTGATACCCCTCGTCCGCATGCTAAGGTATAACTGAAAAGCTCGATTTACATTGCCAATGGTACAAAAACCTTGTACCACTCTATTATGAATCCTAATATGAAGGCTCCAAGTAACTCGGTTTGGTGAGACCCCCCCAAGTACCATCTCATCAATAAAGTTTGCGGCTTCCTGGAACTTGAAACTATCACAGAATCCAATTATGATATTTCCATACAAGCCTGCATCTGGTTGCAATCCCTGAAGCTTCATCCTGTCAAGAATCTCCAAAGCCTCCTGAAGTTTTCCTTCTTTACAGAGTCCATAAATTAGAGTACTAAAAGTGACCATGTTGGGTAAATGGTGTTCGCTGATCATTATGTGCAATAGTTCCATTGCTTGTGAAGAACGCCCACCCTTGCAAAAACCATCCATAAGACAACTATAAGTAAACACGTTTGGGCTTAAACCTCTGCTTTTCATCTCTTCGAACGATGCCATAGCTTCATCCAGACTGTTAGACTTGCACAGACCATGTATCAAGTTAGTATATGTAACAACGGAGGGAGAACAACCTCTGATCTCCATCTCCTTGAATAGCTCCTTTGCTTCAACAATCTTTCCCAGTTTGCAAAATCCATTAATCAAAGTACCATAAGTATATGAATCTGGTGTAAAGCCAAAACTGGCCATCTCACGGAACATCCGAACAGCTGCATCCATGGTTCCACTGTTTTTGCAAAGGCCTTTAATCAAAATATTAAGGGAAGCAACACAAATTGGAATACCCATTTTCTTCATATATCTGTAAAACCTGAAAGCCAACTTTAACTGGTTTTCGTCAACAAGTATGGAAAATATAGTAATGTAGCATTTCTGGGTTGGTTTTATCAGAAAGTCTTCCATCTTCTGGAAAACCCTGATGGCATCAAGCGGCCTGTGAACACGCCCATAGGATCTGCAAATAGATAGAAAAATGTCCTCTGTAATATTACACTTTTCCTCTTTCATTCTATTGAGGAGAGCCTCTGCTGATCTGAACTGGTTTGCAGAGACTAATCTGGAGATCATGAGAGCAAATGTGCAGTGATCATGCCGATAACCATTGGAATATTCAGCTGTCGCTGAATCAAATATGAGAATAGCTTTTTGTATGTCCTTTTCTGCTCTTATCAGCCTCTCAACTTGGGAGGGTGTGATTTGTTTTGACCATTTAAACATAGCTTTACTGCCCATATTCAACTTTCTCTTTCCAAAAATTAGTTACTCCTGATTTTGCTGAAGTTGTTAATAATGAAAGCAAGTGGCAATTCCACCCAAAATAGAATACACTAAATTACACGATGCTAAGAAATCTAATATCAAACAGTTTTCAACAACATTTCATTGATTCTAGAACTATAAGAATAAACTGAGTCAAAAATCAAATATTTTATAGCCACAAACCAGCACTTGGTATTTATTAAGTAATTGAAAAACAACATAGTATGCTTAAAACAAAAAGGAACAAACCTAAAGTATAATGAACAAAATCACCCAGTTACAACATTGATCTCTAAGAGAAATAAAAAGCCAAATACATAAGAAGTAATTTCCTACAAAATTAGTATTCCAATCAGTTGTGTGTAAACTCAATGAGGCATTCCCCAAATATACGGCATGCCGCATAACCAATTTTATAAGCAAAATTGTACAGCACGCCTTTTATTGTGAAAAAAAAATAAAATTCGGAAAGAAGTGGAAGCTCATCTGCTGATAATAGCAAATTTGATTGACAGAGTTTTTGAAGATTTTTTTCTAAACAAAATGAAGTGCACAAATTGACATCATGTTTATGCTTGTACTGTTCAATTTATACAAGTCCTATGATCCTCCAAACACAAATTTAAGGCATCAAGATCCAAGACTGTTTTCCTATGTGCTGCTCAAATTTTTAGGGTAACGTTGTATACTGGAAATACCTTGAGGATAATGGTTGTGTTAGAGACATTGCCTTATTAATCAACCAGAAGTAGCTTTAGAATGAGAAAATTAACAAATGCTACTATCTCGAAGCATTAATTTTCCCTTGATGAATTCCAGTTTCATAGATGTCTGCTTTATTTGTTTAATTATTCATGTCCAAAATAGCATAGCGAAATGGAGAGGAATCTAAGAATTTAAAAATCAAATGCGAACCGAGAGCTAAGAAACTCATAGCAACTTAACCACTCATACTGAACCCAGGCACGATATTACCAAGACAAAATATAAAATAAAATAAAATAAATTCAGTTCATAATTTGCAACACCATCAGCACTGTATATAACACGCATAAAGAAAGCCAGTGAAATGCAAAATGATTGATAAATAAAAATAATTCACCATAAACAATAGGGACAGAGAGGCACTGGCATTTCAATATAAATTAAAAAAATATTTATGGAGGAAATACCAGAGCAGAAGCGGAGTGGAGGAAGCCGCGGAGGATCAGAGAAAAAGAGAGCGCATAGAGCCGAGACTGCGAAAGGAGGCGGTTCGGGTTTCCTCCTACCTAGTCGCACTCGGAATCGGACTCGGACTCAATTTTGTTTCCACATTTTTAATTTTCTTATATTTATTTACTAATAATTTGTGACTCATATATACCTTTTTTTTTTCTTTTTCTTTTTTGCTAAAGACTCATATATACCTTTTACTATAAAAGTATTCTATTTGTCATTATTATCGCACCATAGTCCATATGTTAATAATTTCATTAGCTATTTAAAAAAAATATTTTAATATAAAAAATTGATATATAATTAAGGACATCTTAATCATCACCATTAAAACAAATAACAAAAAGCCCTATATTATAATCTGTACTAAATGTTTATTAAAAAAAAAAATTGTATATGGATGCCAATAAATATACTTTTGTCTGAAAGTTCTTATGCTAATTCAATCATTTGTAATTTGTTAAATGATTGAAAAGGTCTTAGAGGCTAGAAGGAACATGAAATATAAACTTTAAAAACTATAACATGATACAATGAAAATTTAAGCTAATAATAAGACAAGAAGTTTGTAGAATGAAAAATTACATAAGAACTTTTTTTTTTGGGTTGGTAATATGTTAATATAACCATAAAAACTTGCCACCTTACTTTTCTTTTATTTATTTTTTATCTCTAATTAATAAGCAATAAAGCAAAGACACAGCAGGACCTAAACCATACTACAGATTTTAGAAACTAGCATCTTTTACCAAATGCTATATTTTAAAAGTTGAATTTATATGAAATGGTTAAAAAAAAATTCCTGTATAAGTGAAACCATAAAAAATTTCATCTCAATTTCGTTCCTTAACACATCTCAAGAGGCAAAAACTATATATTATCATAATGAGATGAAAACATGACGTCTTTGGAATATTTTATAAATCTTGACTAGAACTTTTTTTTTCTTTCGTAAATTACGTTGTTAGGCTTTTTTAATTTTTATTTTGGTAATTTAGACTTGGAGGTTTGGTTGGTGTGCAATGAATTTATATATCATCCACATCTTTTTCCAATTCATATAATTCAATTTTTTTTTTTAATTTTTTTTTTTAATATTACATGTATAATTCCTAAGTTTATATATAAAGAGACATAATCCCCATGGAGTATCCATTCATAAAAAAACGAAAAAGAAAAAGAAAAATCCCTATAGATTTTCCACACCAAACCTCCCAAGTCATTCAACCAAAAAGGTCCAAAAAAACCTCCAAAGCCCCGAACATGAGTGCAAAACATTCCGACCATCAGAATGATCAGCTACAATTGGTGTTTATCTCCACCCCTGGAATCGGAAACTTGGTCCCAACAGTTGAGTTCGCTCAACAACTACTTAACCATCACCCTCAATTCTCTGCCACCATTCTTCTCATAAACATGCCCCAAAGGCCCATAGTCAACACTTACTCCCAATCAATCTCTGCCACCGCTACAGACATCCGATTCATCCACCTCCCCACAGTAGACCCACCCTCACACGATCAATTCCACTCTTCCTTGGGCTATTTGTCTCTTCTCATCCACAACCACAAGCCCCAAGTTAAGAACGCAATCGCCGACCTCATCGGAACTCAGTCCGCCTCCGAGTCACCGGCCCGATTCGCCGCCTTATTCGTCGATATGTTCTGCACCCCCATGATCGATGTCGCAAACGAGCTTGGTGTTCCTTGCTACCTTTTCTTCCAGTCTCCGGCGGCTTTCTTCGGCTTCATGATTGATGTTCCCGACCTTGATCCCCAGCTCTTCACTGGATTTTCGGACTCAGAAACCGAGTTGAGCATTCGGAGTTTTGAAAATCCGGTGCCTCGATCTGTATTGCCAAACACGGTGCTAAAGGGGAAGGATGGGTACTCCTGGTATGTACACCATGGGAGACGATACATGGAAACCAAGGGTATTGTTGTAAATACGTTCCGAGAGCTGGAATCCTATGCGATAAATTCCCTCTCTTCGGGGGGTACACCTAAAGTTTACCCAATTGGGCCGGTTCTTGACCTTAATGGGCCATCTAAATGGCATCCGGACAGAGCCCATTACGAAACGGTGGTGAAGTGGCTGGACAATCAACCGACGTCGTCTGTTGTGTTTTTGTGCTTTGGCAGCATGGGAAGTCTTAATGGGCCACAGGTCAGAGAGATAGCGGTTGGGCTCGAACGGGCTGGGTTCCGATTCTTGTGGTCGGTGCGCGAGCCACCCAAAACACAACTGGATCTCCCGAGCGACTACGTGGATTTGAACGAAGCCTCACTGCCAAATGGGTTCCTAGAACGAACGGCTGGGATGGGGTTGGTGTGCGGATGGATCCCACAAGTGACAGTCCTGGCCCACCGAGCGATCGGTGGTTTCGTGTCGCATTGCGGTTGGAATTCAATATTGGAGAGCTTATGGTACGGCGTACCGATTGCCACGTGGCCCATCTACGCAGAGCAACAATTGAATGCTTTTGAATTGGTTAAGGAATTGGGATTGGCGGTGGAGATTAGATTGGATTATAGGGAGGGGAGAGATGATTTGATACCGGCGGAGGAGGTGGAAAGAGGAATCAAACGGTTGATGGAGGGTGATGGTAGAGCGAGAGAAAAGATCAGAGAAATGAGAGACAAAAGCAGAACCACTCTGATGGAAAATGGATCCTCTTATGAGTCGTTGGGAGCATTGGTTAAGGATTTAATGGATAATAATTAAAATGTGCAATGTAGAAATTGTGTAATAAATATTAAAGAGTTTCTAATACATGGAGATATCAAATATGTGATTTAATAAAAGGTCCATTTGCCGTCTTGTACTGACTGAGCACGAATTGTGGCTAAAATAAAACTATTTCCCTTCTTTAGTCAATTACTATTTAAAAATGAACTTTTTATTTAGATGTATGGTTTAGAAAACAAATCTTCTATGGTGTAACCAGAATCGCTGGTCTTGTAATAATATATAACATTTGAGTTAAGAGCATTTTACAATTTATGAACTATATTTATTTTCATTTTTATCAATTTTGTTGGAAAAAAATTGCTTAAAACAATGGTTTCAATGTTCAGGGCAAAGAAAATATAGACTATAAGTTGAATTTCTTGGTGTACGGGTTCGGCTATAAACTTAGCCCGGTTGTTGCCGTGGCATGGCAGGGGGAAGCTAACATGAAGAGCAATTTTATACCAATTAAATTTATTAACTAAATTTTTAGTATTTAATAAGTTGATATAATTTATTAATTTTTTAAAATATTTTTAATTTATCAATTTGGTTGGTGAGATTTTAGATTTTAGATTTTTTTGTTTTTCTTTTAATCAGTTTATTTTTTTCAGAAAATAGCTTATTACTTTAAGATTGCCTTTTTGAAAAATAAAAACAGAAGAAAAAAGAAGAAGAAAAATTCCCTTTCAGACTTTATAAACTGCTTGGAAGATGGGTTTTGAGAGGGTTTGGATTGTTCTGATTTTTTTTTTATGGTACAGCTAATGATCCGGAAGCCATTTTATAGTGTTGTTCAGTTTTGATTCATAATATATATTTTTTATGTAAAAAATTTACTTTTTATGATTTTATTTTTTAATTTTTAAGCAAACTAATAAAGCTGGTGATCGGAGTATTAAAAATGAAGAGTTTACTTCCTTCTGAATTTGTTAAACAGTCTGGTTAATATTATGTCTGCTGATTTACATTATTAATAATATTTCTTTTTGATAAATATATATATATATATATATATATATATATGCTAAGAAGAATTTCCACTAAATTGAGTGCACACATGAAAATGTGGCTATTTAAAAGTACAAAAGGTACGCGCGAAGATTCGGCAGAATTATCATTTACTAATAAGAGCACAAAATTGCATAATAATAATAATAATAATAATAATAATAGATGGTTACGTTGGATTGAAATTTAGATGGCACGTCCAATGAATTTTTTTGTTATTTAGATTGTAAATGTTTATTTAACAGATAATAAATATTTAAAAATAATTTTTAATAAAATTTATTTAAAATAAAATTAATAAATTATATGTAATTTTTTTTTAAATTATATATATTTAAATTTTAAAATAAATAAAAAAATAGTTAATAGCTGAATTATACTAAATAATCGACTTTTTAAAAATAAATAGTCTATTTTTTTTTACTACATTAGCTTAATATAGATAATAAACAAAATTATTTGAAAGTTTTTTCTTTAAACTTTTTTATATTTATAGTACGATAATAAAATTAGAATCATTTTGCAAGACTTTAACCCTAAGGAAACACCACAAAAAAAAAAAAAAAAGAACTCCCTGACTTTATTAACATTCGCTAAGAAGAGTTTCCACTAAATTGAGTGTGCACATGAAAATGTGACTATTTTTTTTTTTTTTTTTTGCTTGAAAAAAAAAGTACAAAAGTACGCGCGAAGATTGGGCAGAATTATCATTCACTAAGGCCTTAACCCTTAAGGATTGGAGTTGGAGGGAAACGAAGACCAAAAGAACAAGAAAAATGCCAGTGGCAAAACCTGAATCATCTGATTCCAGAATTATTGCCCATATCGACATGGATTGCTTCTATGTTCAAGGTACCAAATTCTCTCTCTTCTCTGTTTTGTGCCTGGTTGGGGGGTTGTCTAAGAATTTTGGAAATTAGTAAATGATTTTCAAAATAAGTAATTTTTTTAGACACCCAATTTCACAAAAACCCATGAGAGTGTTTCTGGTTCTATTAAACTGTAGTTTGAAGCTCTCTAAGTGATTCCCGGAAATATGAATTTTGTTGCTTTGGTACAAAATGATGGCTTTGTCACAGAATTTCCGAAGAACAACGACATACAGTGTCGTTGTGATACTCCTTCATTGTGAATGAAGCATTGCTTGAAAACGCTAATTTTGGAATTGGTTGTTTATAATTTACGAAAATTCCAGAAAATGGCTGTTTCCTTCAACTTTCATGGCATTTGTTGCGGGTGTAATTGTATACCAATTATTATGTGATTTACTTTGCAGTGGAGCAGCGGAAACACCCAGAGTTTAGGGGTTTACCTACGGCTGTGGTGCAGTATAATGAATGGAAAGGTGGGGGCTTGATTGCGGTTAGTTATGAAGCCCGTAAATATGGTGTGAAGCGGTATGGAGAATCCTTTTGTTTATTGTTTTTGGTGTCTTTCTAAATAATCAAGTTGTAGACTATAATTAAGTCATGCTTTTCAGTTCAATGCGAGGTGATGAGGCAAAGCAAGTTTGCCCAGAAATTCAGCTAGTTCGAGTCCCAGTAGCACGTGGTAAAGCTGACTTGAATACATATCGCAATGCGGGTTCTGAGGTTTTTATGCCTTCCATGTATTTCGAGCATGTTTTGTTATTAATCATTGCAGAGAATTGAAGCTCATGTTTGATTTTCCTCAATTTGTAGGTGGCCTCTATTCTTGCAAGGAAGGGTTGTTGTGAGAGAGCTTCAATAGATGAAGTTTATCTCGACCTTACCGAGGCAGCAGAGACAATGTTAGCACAAGCTCCTCCAGAAAACATGGAAGTAGTTGATGAAGAAGCTATCAAGTCACATGTTTTGGGACTTGATGATGAGGTTAAGTATTAAAACTAGGATAATTAATTTGAAGTGTATGAATATGATCATCTATGTTTACTATCAATTGTAGATTAAACCTTTAACACGGTTTGAAATAAGGAGCACCAATGTTTGGTTATTTCTTTTTCTGCCCTGTTGCCCTTTAAACATTCTTGATTAATCTGGCATCTAGTTCAAAGGACTATTAACTTAGCCACAACAGAATACATGTATCTTCTGCTGGTTATATGTGTGCATATTTAGAGTTGGAGTGAAAAGAATGATCTTCCACATGTTTTTGCATTTCAATCAATATTAAATCAGGAAAAGGCTGGTAGTTTCTAACATGATGATTTAATCTTTTCTGTTTCATCTGGGGGAAGAAAGAAATGGGCCAGATTTAGCATTTCGCATATAGTTATGCAGATCCTGTAATTTTAGTAGTGGATACTGGATGGAACTGATATGGAAAAGAAAAGACCTACTGTGAGGGCAGGATTTGTGATAGTGAGATTTTTATCTAGACACTACCAAGATAATTTTCTTAATAGTGAACTTGTTCATCTTGTCAGCATGTATTATTCTGAAATTGGTTTTGAACTCAGAGTGGAAGTGACACCAAAGGAAATGTAAGGAAGTGGCTTTATAGGAGTGATGCTGATCGACGTGATAAGCTTTTAGCTTGTGGTGCCATCATTGTTGCTGAACTTAGGAAGCAAGTGCTGAAGGAAACAGAATTTACATGTTCTGCTGGAATTGCTCATAATAAGGTAGGAACAAAGTGGTTCTCAGTTTTTCCTTCATTCTTCTCTGAGTATCAGCATGTGGAAAGACATTTTGCTGAAGGACTTGATAATGTTTTTAATAAGCTTATACATCTGTTATTAGCAGATGCTGGCCAAACTAGCAAGCGCTATGAACAAACCTGCGCAACAAACTGTTGTTCCCTTGTCATCTGTGAAAGGAGTGCTTGATTCCTTGCCAATAAAGAAAATGTAAGATTCCATTTTAGAACTACTATTCTCCAACTTGGTGTAAAAAGTTTGAGATGAAATGCTATGCCCATTATTTCCTACTTTTCTAAATTCCCGAGAAAACTATGGAAAGATTTGGTCTTAAACTGTATGCTTATATTAGTTGAATCTTGTATGGAAAGTTTGTTGTCTGTTAGGTTTTTGTATGAGCAATGTACATAATACGTCATTTTATATTTCAGGAAACAACTTGGAGGAAAGCTGGGAAGTTCCTTACAAACTGACCTGGGTGTGATCACTGTTGGTGATTTACTACAGTTTTCAGAGGAAAAGCTACAAGAACGATATGGCGTCAATACTGGGTAACTTTTTATCTATCATTTGAATAAATTTCTTTGAATGTTTTCAACTTCCATACTTTTAGTGGTTCTATCATTAAGTATATTCAAAAAGAGTTCTACCCCTACAATGTCAAAGTTGCGAGCAAAGGTTTAACTTTTTTGAATCTCAACTCTTGCTAAAAGAACATAAATTATGTACCACAGATATTGCCTCCAAATTAATATGTCTAGTTTGTTTCCAACTTCCAACTTAAAAGTTTTGATTTTATTTACTTAAATTTATGTTGTTATTACTGGCAAGTTACTTTTATATTCTTATTTTCAAAAATTATTGTGTTGTTGGAAATTTTCATTTCTGAGTGCTGATTAAATTGTGAAGAAGGGACTCCAGCAATAGTAGGAAGTGTTGGTTTTTATTTGTATAACAACTACGGTGATGTATTATTGATTTCAACATCTTACATAAACTGCAGTACTTGGTTATGGAATATTGCAAGAGGGATCAGTGGGGAAGAAGTTCAAGGTCGCCTCCTTACCAAGAGTCATGGTTCTGGAAAGACATTTCCTGGACCTCGGGCTCTGAAGACAATTGCTTCTGTAAGTAATCTTCTTACAACAAGGTTCTCAGACATTAGATGATACAGATAAAGACATTCATCATATGTTCCAATTTGTGAGTTAAGCACTCTAGTTGTGTATACATCAATAATTTATCATAATTAGGTAAGTTTGCTATGTAGATAATAGTATCATGCGTAGCCATACAACAGTCATAGCTTTAAATGTATTTGATATGCCATATGCTTTCTAAATTGTGATAGTTTGAAATGCTGTTAAATGGAATTGATTCATTTCAACTTACAATGCTACTTCCATAATGCTCTTGCTCCAGAAAATATATTTATGGAGCCTGTTTAGCTAATTTACATTCTTTCTGCAGGTTCAACATTGGCTTAATGAACTTTGCTCAGAACTGAGCGAACGTCTTTGCTCTGACTTGGACCAAAACAAAAGGATTGCACGTACACTGACGATTCATGCTAGAGCATACAAGGTATATCTGTTTAATAACTGATTGATCATTTGAACCTTTCTTATGACAACTACTTTTCCCCTTATTTCCCAATATAGATGCTCATAGTTCTTGCGCATGCATGCTCCATATCGTTTTTTTTGTTCTGATATTGAGTTATTATTCAGTCCTCTGACTCAGGTTCACATAAGAATTTCCCTTCCAAGTCTTGTCCCCTTAGATATGGGAGTGCCAAGATACAAGAAGATGCCCTTAACCTATTTCAAGCTGCACTTCGTGAGTATTTAGGTTCACAAAGAGCCAAGACGCAAGGAAGTCAGAACCATGGTTGGGGAATAACGGGTCTCTCTATTTCAGCAAGTAAAATTGTTTCCATACCAACTGTATGTCTGAAACTACTTTGTCAGTGGTATAGTTTGGTCCCAATTAGTTTTCTGTACTACACACTGTTAAAACTTTATAATATCTGCTGTATTAGCTCTATGTACGTTGTTGGATCCACATCCTAACAACTTTAACTCTTGTGGAAGAGCGGCAAGTTAATATGGCAGGTCTTGATTAAATCTTATAACCCCTATTCTATTAATCAATTAGTATGCATGTGTAAGACCCAATTTCTGTTCTCCATTAAAGGGTAGCCTACATATGACAGGAATTGTAAAATCTATTTACCATCTAAGATGTTAGCTTGAGATACATAGATGTGCCCACATCCTAACAATTTTAAGTTTTTGGGAAGGGTATAACTTAACATGATTTCGAGGTCTTTTGATTCTTTTTCTCCCTTTAAAAGATACCTTCACCAGTATTTACACCAAAAAGTGGGTGTCTAAATTGAAGTAATTAAAAGTGGTCCTAAAATGCTATTATATCTTGTAGGGAACATGTTCAATCATGAAATATTTTCATGGCCAAGATCCACCTGTCTCTTCATCAAAGCAATCACAGAATGACTGTATTGAAGAAGCTGCACCATTGTCACCTTCAGGTCTTTGCGGTCTTGTCTTTGATTGGATTTCAAATATTTTCATGATTTTGAATATCCTATTCATTCTACTTAAGGCACTTTGTTTATTTAGGCAGTGGAAGCTATTCAGAAATGAATCCAGCAGAGCAATCAATCGAGTTCCCTGGTGAATATATGAAGTTAGAATATGAGATGCCTGATTTAGATCAACAAGAACACAGAAAGGATTTTTGGGAGGACGAGGTTATGTCTTGCTGAATGTTCCTTTTCTGATATATATATATATGTGTGTGTGTGTGTGTGTGTGTTAAATTTGTCATGATTCAAGAATGTTTAGCACGGAGGACATTTGGGACTGTGGTGGACTAAATAAATTGATTCTTGTTTAGCATTAATGATTTTTAAGTGGATAGAACAGGGTTTCACAAAGTTGACAAACTGCTTCAATGGGACTATTTTGTGAGTGTGGGAATTTAATATGACTGACTGTGCTCACCCCTTGAATACATGCATGATTCAAAGAGAAGAACATAAACGAAAAAAGAAGATAGGAGAGTCTCTGGTTACCCTGACATTGATAAAAGGGAGAGAGGATGGTCCTTTCTCATCTTCTCTTTCTTTCCTCTGTTAGTTTTCCCTTTTTATTAGTTCCAAACTTGTTTTAATTTTGTTCTTCCAATTCATTGGTTGTTTTCTTATACAGTTGAGCTACTTCTATGTAATGGCTTTTATTAAATAGAATAATTAGCTTATGATTTGTCCTAATACATGAAAGTTTGATGCCTGCATCAAAGCCATGAAGTTCACATGTTTAATCTTTGAGATGTTTACTCTTCAAAGCTTGTCTTCAATTAATTAAATAGTAAGCATTTCCTATGTAAAATGTAAATGTTTCTGCCTGCAACATCACAATGATAGGATATTTTTCTCGTGCAGAATTCATGTTGCTTGTCAACAAAGCAGGCACAAGATGACTTCACTCAAAGAACTTTCTTATCCTCAGGTATGATCTTTTACAGGATGTCACTCTTAGTTGTCCCTGCTGGTTTTATTTTCCTTCTTATTTCATAGTAAATGCCACATACAAATCTAGGAACCACATGCTGTTCGGAAAGGAATCAGAGTCAGCAACAAAGCGCTATCCCTGTGGAAGAATCCAGCATTAGTTCTACCACATCTAGTCTGAAAAAGCTGGAGCAGAAAAGAAACAAATTGAAAGAAAAGGTTCAGAAATGCTTTACCATAATCTCTTTATTAATCTTTTGCTTTAATATAACCATGGCATCTATTTTATACAAAACAGCTCTTTTTTAACATCAACAAAGGTCCATTTCTATTACCCTTGTCCAGGTATCTCGTCTTTTAGAATTAAGGTTTGTTACCAGATTATGTTGTTAATTTTTCAGATGTACCTACTAGACTGATTGGAAAATCAAGTATCATAAGTTAGCTATTGTTAATGAGATTTTGCAAAGGATAATGACAAATGCTAATACATTCTTTTTGTTCTCTTATACCCTAAACTGATGTTTCCCATTTATTTCATGTTTAAAACCTTGAGTCTACTTTGTTTATGGCCTGTCTGATCATCGATTGAAAAAAAATTGAGGCACTTGTTTCATTTCACTGGGCCTGTGTCTTTTTTTTTTAGTATGTTCCTCTAGAAAAAACATCTATCTTTTATACAAAGAGAAATTCACATTCATATTTTGCCTTTCTCAGTCACTTTCATCACTTTCATCTTGCTCCTTTCTCTTCAGTTCTCTCAAGTTTACCTATTGACTAATGTCTCGGTCATGGTAGATAAAAGAAAACAAAAAAAGAAGTCTTGAATGATAAACATACCATGCAACAATTCTGAACTATGATTTATCTGGAATGATATTTTGCCTTTAGAAAATTGGTGTTAGCTTGTTTCTTAATTTTCTGTGACAGGGAGGATATTCAATCTTGAGTTTTTTTAAAAACAATGATCCATCATGCTCGTCACATAAGCAAGAACATGTTGAAAATGTAGAAGTCAAAGCAGCGCACTCATCTGCTGGTAGTTTCAGTGCTTCTCTCTCTCTCTCTCTCTCTCACGCACACACACACACGCGCGCGAACAGACAAGTTTAAACAGGATTTCAATTCATAGGTAATGATTGTTTAAAACTGCATGATGCTGAGCTGCGAATGGAAAATCCTGTCAACGAACAAAGAAGAGAGGCATGGAGTTACAATGTCGATGAGATTGATCCCTCTGTAATTGACGAGCTACCACCAGAAATTCAGGATGAAGTTCGGGGCTGGCTCAGGCCTCACAAGCGACCTAACAATGACACAGGCAAAAGAGGTTCCAGTATCTCTCACTATTTCTTACCAGCCAGAAATGCATAGATTCAAGCCTACTGCCTGTCCATAAGCCATGTTCTAAAAACAAGAAGCATCCTTCTGCTTCATTTATCACAAGTATCTACTGTTAATTTGTAAAGAATATTGAAAAGCCAAGTGGCTCTGTTATTGAGGGTATTTATAGATATATAATTATTATATATATTTTTTCCAGATTGTTGAATCTAGAAAATGCTAGTGACTCTCTGTTTGTACAGGGTTTCTGTCATGTTAAAATCTTAAATGGATTGGAACAGCATGAATGCATCACTTTGAGTAATTTATTAGGCAACAAAAGTTTTGCCTTTTTTTTTTTTTGGACTAATGGGATATTGATAAATGTTGTTTTTATTATTATTATCATCAGGATTATTCGAACTTGAGAGCTTCATACATGGATGAGCGTGGACGTTACCACTTGATTGTTCTTACGAAAATTTGAATGTTATAATTAAAAAATGCAAATAACGCGTCGGCCACAAAATGATCATTTATTTTGCACTTTATTTTCCAAACAAAACAGACTCTCATATTTTTCTCCAATTATTATTATTTATTAAATGTCCATCATACTTTTTTTGGTTAGAAAAATGTCCATCGTACTTGGACTAATTTGATTGAAAATAATAATGCAAGGATGTTTTTTAGAGGCTTATTATTATTATTATTATTGGATGATTATTGATCTTGGTCCGGCGATGATGGCTAGGGCATGGAGGCGGCGGCTGTTTTGAAGGTTTTTCGGCGGATTTTCGGCGTTCTGTCTGTTCTTCGGCGGCGGGTGCAACGGTTTCAGAGTTTTGGCGTTGGGCACGGCTGCATCGTCTGCGTCATCTGGTTTTCTGTTCGGCTGCGTCTGGGTCGTCAGTGTCGTCTGCAACGGTTTCAGTGCGTCGTTCTCGTCTATACGATGCTTTGTTGAGTCGACTTCCGCGGCATC
This sequence comes from Ochetophila trinervis, assembly GCA_003254975.1. Classification (NCBI taxonomy): domain Eukaryota; kingdom Viridiplantae; phylum Streptophyta; class Magnoliopsida; order Rosales; family Rhamnaceae; genus Ochetophila; species Ochetophila trinervis. The sequence continues at coordinate 23,522 of QANX01007693.1, forward strand.
ATCGGGTTGCTATTTCATCGTCGACGGTGGTCTCCTACACAGTGGGTGGTCTTTGTTTACAGTGGGCATCCTTCACGCAGTCCACAGTGGCATTCTTGGTTCGGTTTTTGGCAGTTTCCGGCACTCTGGTATGGGGTTTGCTATTTTGGCGATTGGCAGGTGCGTCTGTACGTTGGTCTCGCAGCCATGCAAAGTGGTGATGGTGGTTGTTACTTCTCACCTACTGCCATGTTTGATGGCATACGTTCATTGAAGCCGAGCTTAGCGGCAAAGTCAGACATGGCTCTCTCTGCTATTTTAGGGGCTGAATTGGCATCTTCTGGAAAGTCATATGCAGCAGCTCTTGGGGGCATGACTTATGTTACTCCTGTTGGTGATTCCAGCAAAGTTGCACTGATCAGTGACACTATGTCGGTGCAATTTAATAAGAAAGCATTTCAAGAACGTTTGGATCTTTGTCGTCATTCGTTAATTGCCAGTGTTGTTTTGTCTAAAGGGAAGAAGCCTTGGAAACTCATTGACTTGAAAGACAAGCTTTCGAGCACTTGGGACTTGCAAAGTTGGAAGTTAATTTTTTTGGACAAAGATTTTTTTCATGTGCTTTTGTATTCAGAAGAGGACAAGAAAAAGATTTGGGCAGTTGGCTTAGTTGTTTTGAAACCATGTATTTTGCGACTACATGAATAGTCTCCTGACTTCAAGCTGGACATGTAAAAATTTACAAATTCTCAGGTTTGGGTTCGATTTTATCTTAACTCGGTTTATTGGCATCCAAATATTCTTGCAGATTTAGCTAGATGTGTTGGCATTCCTCTTAAATTTGATCAAAAAACTTTAACCGGTAAGTTTGGTCACTTCGCTTGCATTTTGTTGGATTTTGATTTGTCTAAATCTTTACCTGAGTTTATTATGCTTAATAAGGCGGGAGGGGCAATTACAGTTTATTTAGAATTTGAAAATCTTCCAGCTTTTTGTTCATCTTGCAACAGTGTGGGACATGTTATGTCCAATTGTAGGAGGTTGGACAGTAGGGAGCCAAAGGAGTTGCCAAAGGATGGTGGTGCGTTCTCGAAGAAAGAGAAGAATAAATCAGTTTTTATAGCAAAGAATCCGATGGTTGAAGGAGAAGGGCCGGTTGTGCAAGAAAAGGTACAGTCGGATGGAGAACTTATTATCTCACAGAAGCAGATTATTCAAAAAGACATTGTAGCTCCGGTTGGGGTGGTGACTAGCAATACTTTTAAGGCATTGAGTGAGGACACAGCTGGTGTGATTCCTTCTACGTCTGATATTGTTGCAAATTAGGTTTCCAATGCCGCTGCATTGGTGGTTCAGAGTAAGAAATGGGTTGATGATGAGTTTGAGGAGCATGAGGATAATTTAGATTTCATTCAACCAGTTTCTTTGGAAAGTTCGAATCCCGAACTGTCACTTATAGTTCGGGATGAGGATGTTGTTATGGACATTGGTGGATCAGCTTAGGTTTCGCCTTTGATTTTAATGGAGGATACTCGTTTTAAATCGGCAACAGGCGGCAAAACCTGCAGGAGAGGTCGTCTTACCAAAAATGTTGGCCATCGAGTTTCTCAAGATGTGCGTGAAGCTGGAGTTATAAAGCCTATTACTAGGGCATCTTCTACTTCATTTCAATGAAGTGTTTTTATTGGAATTTTAGGGGCTTTGGGAATGAGGATACCCGAAGAGCCCTTAAAATTCTTTTGCATTCAGCATAAGCCTAATGTTATTTGTCTTGCCGAGTCATTAATTGATTGGTGTTCTTCTTTGGTCTCTTTCTGGCATTCTTTAGGTTTTGCTCTCTTAATTTTAAACAAGAGGGATGGTTCGGCCTCTTCTTTAGTTCCGACTATGTGGGTGTTAGTTCAGGATTTGTTGTTTTCCGATTTTTCTATTACTTTGGTGGAGGAACAACAAGTAACAATTTCTTGGTCTTCTCATTTCTTTACTTTTATTTATGACAGTGTTTTCTATCATTCTCGGAGGATTCTTTGGTCCTTTTTGGAAGATTTGATTGCTTTGGTTTCCGGGCCTTGGTTTGTTATGAGAGATTTTAATGATGCGATGGGCGTGCATGAAAGGATTGGTAAGACTCCTTTGAGGCTCTCTTGTACCGATTTTCGGCAAGTTGTGGATAACTGTGATCGGCTACCTATTGAGACTAAAGGTACTTTTTTCACTTGGGCTAGGAGAGGGCTACACAGCTATGTGGAAAGTAAATTGGATATATCTTTTTGTAATAAGGATGGTGTGGATTTTTGGGAAGTGATTGATTGTTTAGCTCTTCCAAGGCATCACTCTAATCATAATCATTTGAATCTTCGTATGGAGAAGAAAGAGGGTTTTGGTCCCAAACCTTTTCAATTTTTGTCGATGTGGAGTACTCATGCAGATTTTCATGGGATTGTTAGGCAAGCTTGGAGTGTGGAGGCTTTTGGTTCTCCTTTACAAAGAGTTATGTTCAAGCTTCACAAGGTTAAAAAGGCTTTGAAGCTGTGGAATTCAAATGTGTTTGGCCATTGGCTAAAAGTTAATATTGATGGTGCGGCTTTGGGATTTCCTGGGATTGTAGGTGGTGGTGGAGTTTTTAGGAACAGTAGGGGGTTTGTTAAAGGTTGTTTTGCTGTACCTTTCGGTGTTGTTTCAGCTTTTGAGGCTGAATTGCTTGCTGTTATTCATGCATTGGAGTTGGCTAAAGATAAAATTTGGGATTGTTGGATTTGGTTGGAATGTGACTCAAAATATGTGGTGGATCTTATCAGTGCTAAGTCTCATAAGGTTCCTGCAATTTATAAGGCTCTTTGGTCTCATTATTTGGATTTCGTCAACTCTATTTATTTTAAAGTTTTACATATTTATCGGAAAGAAAATCAGGTGGTCGACTGTCTTTCTAAGCATGCACTTCATCTTTCTCAATAACAATGGTGGCCTTTGCTTCCAGATTTTTGTGCAGCTGCTCATAAATCTGACTTGTTTGGTCCTGCTTTTAGATTTGTTTAGTTTTTCATCTTTTATTTTAATGGCTTTTCAAAGTGTTCCTTCGTGGATAGTTATGATTTTTTTATTTAGTTGTTTTATAATTTTTTTGTTGTTACCTTCTGGAATGTTCACATGACTTTGTAATTTTTTTTTACTTTTTATTAAATTTGCTTATGGTGGTTTGTGGTTAAAGGGGAGCCAATCTAGTTGGGTTTTCTTTGATTCACGCTTTCTCATGTAGCTTATTTGATTATTATGTGAAGTGAGACTGATTCAATGTCTGTCTTTCAAAATAAATCCCTTTCTTTTTAAATTAGGATTTCATGCATAAAACTTATTAGATAAAATTTCAAATTATTGTTAATTATTATTAAAGTAAATTATACGTGGGGTACTTGAATTATAGCGTATTTTACACTTAGGTATCTGAATTTTTTTTCGTTGCAAACAGATACCTGAACTAACAATTTTGAAACACGTTAATATTTTTCATCATTTTCGTTCATTTTTTTCGGTTAAAATCACGTGCAAACCACGTGGGAAGAAAACCTAGGGGCAAAGGCATTATTTTCTTTCTATGTTCTTCCTTCTTCTCACGACCATTCACAAAAAAAAAAAAAAAATTAAAAAAATTAAAAAATTAAAAAAATTAAGAAAAAATTTGAAAAAGACCTTGCAGTTCTTCCTTCCCAGGGCCGCAAACCCTGACGATTCTTCCCTCTCTAGTGCCAGAAACTCTGGTGGTTCTTCCTTTGACGTCGCCTCCTCCGTCTTCCACGTGGGATTTCTGAACTTTTCGCAAGCTCGCTTGAACTTTCTTTGGAAAACTCGCTCACCATAGAAGGCGAAGCAGCGGTGCTCGGCGCGCTGTGGTGGTGGTGGCCTCCCATTCCTCCTCCGTTTCCGATCTGAAGAAGAAGAAGGAAGAACAGAGAGAGAAAATGTCGCCCTTTGCCCTTGAGTTTTCTCTCTACATGGCTTGCCCGAGATTTTAAGAGGAAAAAATGAACGGAAATGACAAAAAATATTAACGTGTTTAAAAATTATTAATTCTGATATATATTTGTAACGAAAAAAAATTTAAATACGTGTAAAACACGCTATAGTTCGAATAACTAAGGTGTAATTTGGTCTTATTATTATTCTTTAATAAAATACCGGGAGAAGCGATTAAAATTAAAAGAGTTGTCTTTAAATTACAATTTAAAACTACAAGGGCATATTTGTCATTTAGAATAATTTCCTTCTGCTCCAGAGGTGAGAGTAGAAGCGACTCCCGATCTCTTCCCTTTCCATCTCACTATTTTCTTTGTTCTTGTTTCCTCCTCTCTCCGACTTTCTTACGGTGGCGCCGATCTCTCTCTCTCTCTCTGCCTAGCTCGCCTCCGGTGAGTACTATTTCTCTCTCATTCTAAATCCTCTCTGTTTTGAAGGGTTTCAAGTCTCCTCCGCTGGAGTATGTATTTGATTTTTTATTTTTATTTTTTTATTTATGCTTCTAGCTGTTATAGTTTCTGTGTACAATAAAATATATTTTATTAATTTTAATAGGTTAAAAATATATGGATCTTCGATGGACAATACAATGCATATTTCGTAATATGCGTATCCGTTTTCTTTCCTCCCATATTTTCCATTTGAATTGGCTAAACTTGAAGTCGGGGTGCATGGAGAATTTGATATCAGGAAGTTTGATTGCCGTTTATGTGTTAGAAGAACCCAGTGTCCGTCGGTAACTGCCATGTTGGTTTCTGAGAATAATTTGAAGACATAATAAGTAAATATTCTGCCTCGAGCTAGTAGAGCTATAGGGTTAGAAGATTTAAGAGTTAAGGGCAAATCTGAAGCTGGGTTACGATGGAAATTATGGTAAATGAAGTAACCTTTTGTTTGGTTTAATATGTAAATACTTGGGCAAAGTTAATTTCAGATTTATAATAGGCACGATTGGTTAGAAGTTTAGAACTAGAGTCATTTAAGGGAATTTGGAATTCATCATGGGGGTATAATTTGGATGTTAATTCTTTTAACCTTTTTGGGGAATGGATGGAGGTGAAGACCGTGAAGTGATCAATTTGGTGAAAGTTTGGTATTCATTGGGGATTTTAGGTTGTTTGTTGAGTTTACATTGGGTGTTAATTTGGATTTTTGATTGCTAATTAGTTTAGTTATTGGTTTAATTTGTGTATTTTAGGTCTCATCTATGTTGGGATAATAAAATTTGCTTTGTAAATAATATCTTGCATTGTAAGCGTGTGCTTTAATTTGAATGTTTTTAGACTAGATGAATAGATACCAATTATGACTGGTTTTTGAAATGTGTCTAAGCTTGAACCTCAATCCATTTTCAAGTCTCTTGTCTTTTGAGATCATACCATGAACCATATTCTTACATCAGACACACTCTTAAATATTAGAATAACCAAGTGCCATTGGAGACATGATCAAAATATATGTTGACTTATGAGTGCTTTTTCTCATAAATTGTGATGTTTTACTTTCCTTAGTGTCAGTGATATACAATGTCTCGAAGGTACGATAGCCGCACTACTATCTTCTCCCCAGAAGGTCGTCTCTACCAAGTTGAATATGCCATGGAGGCCATTGGTAATGCAGGAACTGCAATTGGGATATTGTCAAAAGATGGAGTCGTGCTTGTTGGTGAAAAGAAGGTCACTTCGAAACTCCTTCAGACCTCTACTTCAACTGAGAAGATGTACAAGATTGATGACCATGTAGCATGTGCTGTGGCAGGGATTATGTCTGATGCCAACATACTTATCAACACAGCAAGGGTCCAAGCTCAGCGCTATACATATGCTTACCAAGAACCAATGCCTGTTGAGCAGCTAGTCCAATCTCTCTGTGACACCAAACAAGGCTACACACAGTTTGGTGGGCTCCGTCCATTTGGTGTTTCATTTCTGTTTGCAGGTTGGGACAAAAACTTTGGTTTTCAGCTTTACACCAGTGATCCTAGTGGAAACTATGGTGGCTGGAAGGCTGCAGCAATTGGTGCGAACAACCAAGCAGCACAGTCAATGCTAAAGCAGGACTACAAGGATGAAATCACAAGGGAAGAGGCTGTTCAGCTTGCGCTGAAGGTCCTAAGCAAGACAATGGACAGCACCAGCCTTACTTCAGAGAAGCTTGAATTGGCTGAGGTCTTTCTTTTGCCATCTGGTAATGTGAAGTACCAGGTCTGTTCACCTGAGTCCCTTAGCAAACTGTTGGTGAAGTTTGGCGTGACACAACCGCCTGCAGAGACCTCTTGAGCTGTTGTATTCTGATTTTATGTTTCGTTTGCTAAAAGTTTTATGAATTCTTGATCTGATAAGTTTCTTCATATTGTTGAAAGCAAGAGAATTTTAAGTCCACATTTGAATTGGTAGTTAAGCTTTGACAAATTTGGATGAGTAGATGCGTAATACTTATATTTATTCAAGAGGCAGTATAATGTATGTGAATCCAGCTTTGGAGAATTGGAAGCTCGGAAATGACTCATATCTTTCCATAAACTACCATCATTCCTTACTTTTGGAATTTTCCTTTGTCTTCTTTGAAGATAATGCGAGTCTATAATCTATTATCGTATTGCTATTGTTATTTTATGTAGTTTAAATATGGGAATGCCTCAGTTGCTTGTGACTACTCATTGGATTATTTTATATTTGTCTTTGGTTTTTTGGGTCATGGATGAATAGGGTTATGAGTATCAGAACGGTCTTGCCTCTTTTTGATTGCTTTTCTGGAATGTGTAAAGAAGCAAATAGAAACTTTTCAGGTCCATTTGGCATACGGGATAGAATTGGATTATATTTTATTATATTTCGGACTAAGATTAAGACGGACAATATGAGGCAGTATAAAGATTAATCTAGTTTGTGTTTAGTGTCAAATGGACTAGTTTAGTATTAATTAATAAAATAAATATTATTATCGCATAATATATTATTTTTTTTAATTAAGTAAAACTATTTAGATTAGGTAAGTACTTGATCTAATTAAATTTGAAAAAATAGTTTATCTTATTAATTTATTATATTTGTAATAATAATTATCAAAATTTTATGTATTAATCTAGACATGAAAAAAAATCTTACATTTAATTGTTATATTGGTAATAAAAAAAAGAATAAAATAAAATGACTCTAACACGGATGCAAGGGAGAGGGAAAAAAAAAGGAAAAGAGAAAGAGAGATTAAAAAGAAAATAAAAAATGAAATATGCCTTTCCAAGAGTGGGGAAAGGGGAGGCTAAATGCTCAAATACCCACTGAAATTATCCATTTCTTTTTTTCTTCCCTTTTTTTTTTTGGTAAATACCCAACTTTTTCCCTTCAGTCACAAAAGTAAAAAAAATTTAAAAATTTCCGTCTTCCTTTCATAGGCTCTTTTACCGAGATTTAGGAAAAACAGGTCAGGATTTTAGAAATCAGGACTAATTAACATAAAATATTTAATTACTTTTACCTAGTAATAATTGGATATATAAAACTTGGTAATGAGTTACTAAAAAATAATTATTGAAGAAAATTATTTTATGGGTTTAACAGCATTAATGAAAATTTTCATTGACTAAGATTTATTATATTTTGTTGGTTTGGCGGTATGATAAAATATATTATTCAATTCTAAATACACTGTTTTATAAATTAGAACTTATGAGAATTGTGGTTTAATATATATTAACGGCATGTTGTAGTTAATAAAAACCATATATATGCATGTATTTAAATTTTCTTCCGATATTGAAATAAGGATATGGTTAAAAATATACATTCCACAAATAAAATACTTATACATATATATTATTTGATTTTCTCATATAATTAATATACGCTACGTGGGAACGACAATTATGAGTTGGGATTGCAATGGTGTAGTTAATTTTAAAGATGGTAAAGTGGGGACTCTCTTTAATATCAACTAATTTTGATGCAGCTGGATGCCACAAGAATTCAGACTGTTACAATGTAATTAAGTGCATAGATGCTAGAGTGGCCTGTGTTGGTTCTAAATGTACCTGCATAAGCGAAATTCTCTCTTTAAACCATTAAAACTCTCTCTTCATACATTAAAACCATGCATATATATATATATACATATACACATATACATATATGTGTGCGTGCACATTTACATTTTCTTTAGATGAAATAAAGATTTGGCCAGGTTCAATATTTTCCTTAAAAAATTATCTATGAATATGTATATTAATTATCTAATATAATATATTATAACTATCAATAACAATCCTATTAATACACATCAAGCTAGCAAATAACTAACATTTCGAATCTATATATTATATTATGTCATCTCTATATATACATTGTATTGTATGTACCTAACTTTGTATAAATTTAAATTTAGGATAGTTACACTTTTTATTTATAATTAAATTATTATTATTAATTACATTAATTAATGAAGAGTAGACCCTTATGGATGGAATTAAATGTACACATAAATTTAATAACTTATAATAATATGCACATCATATGATAACAAACTAAAATATATAAATCCTACATAAAATAATATTATATGTTTAATAATGAATAGCTCGTTCGCCTGTATTATTCAGATGACAATTGCACGTACTTAAAAGTTTTTTTATATGATTATAAAAAGTAGAAAAATACTGTAGCAAAAAGGAGCAGTGGTTATGGCTAACTAGGGAAGAACACGAGCCATTACCAAAAAACGAGATATTGTCCATGTAGGAACAGTATGGTGCAAATAATCAAATACTAGTTTCGTATGCGAGGCTCTGAATTTTAATAATACAATTTTAGAAAAAGGACATATCGATTTCGAGTACACGTGGTAATCATAAAAAACGCCACATAATTGAACACATTGTTTATTATTGGTCTAAGGTTTTTTTGAAATTTTAAATGGCACCATATTGTTTGCTACCATCTTCGTTAATTATATGCTATATAAATTTAATAATTTATATTAACATATCACACCATTATAAAATATTTATCAAGTATTCACTTATAAATAATCCATCATGTCGACTGTGGTAAACAATTTTTTGCTGGCAATAATTATTAACATTCCAAATTTTAATTTAGAAGGAACATAAAAAGAAAAGGAAGTTTTATCAAACGTGTGGCGCGGTCCACCAGAACCACAGAATCAGATCGGTTGGACCGTATATCACTCTTGATCAGTAGGTCCCACACTCAATCATCAGAACAACCACGTGACGGACCTTGAAACGTGTGATGCACTGATAGCTCATGGTTTTGGGAGGCATTTTTTAAATGTTTGGTAATCAACCAGGATTCCAAAACCATTTTTTCTTTTCGTAAAAAACCAGGATTCCAAAACCTGAAACCATTTGGTGGTTAATTTATAATACCACTGGCTAAGCATCCACGGTTTTTGGTGCTGTATCGGATTTCAACTCGAAAAACTTTGGTTTCATCAACAACAAAAAAATAAAAAATAAAAAATAAACCCGAAAAATTTTGCATTACTACCCTTGTATTTTTTTATGATTACTATTTGTAACCACCAGGCCCAGAATTTTCTCTACTTATACTCCCTTCTCTTTAGAGTGACCATTGCTCTAAATTCTTATGCAGATCTTTTTTTAGGAAGTTCAATTATCCCAATTAGGTTCTAATTTTTATTTATTTTTTCAAAATGTCATTGGTCCTAACATTATCATCCACAATAAATGATATTATATGGAACCCTTCACATGCCAAGGCTTTAATGCAATGGTAAATTTAATACTCAAATGTAAATTATCATAAAAAAAAAAATTAATAATTTAAATTATTTATATTTTCTCATTTTTGTCTTTTTGACTAAAGAATATAGTTAAACGATAATATTCAAATAAAGATATCTTTAATTAAAAGTTATAAATTTAGTAAACTTAATTATTTAAAATTATTGAATTATATATATTTGATGTAATAAGTAATCCAATTTACAGTTCTACATAATTAAACTAATTTATTTTCAATTTAAACAAAATTAAAAATATTGCTGTATCGGATTGCACAGTTATAAACTGTAGAGTATAACCTTGCAATTATTGGCAATTTCCATTCACTCTACCAGACTTATGTATTTGCACTCTGCCTATCGTATTTATATATCCAAAAATAGTGATAACATAATTCTTTCTATTTGTAATTTGATACCTGGACAAATAACCCTATTATTATTATTTTTAAATATTTCTTTTTATTGCTATTTTAAACTTAATTCTTTAACTAAAAATAAAAAGAAGGTAGATATATCATATATACATATATATATATATATATGTAATAGATAAAGGTTGGTCGGTTTATCACTTTTTTCTTTCTTTCTAATAAATGGATAATCACAAGTTACATATTTTAACTATGACATAAAAACGCATAGTACAACACCTTTTTTTGTTCATGGATTTATTTAATTAAGCCATTTTATGCGTGTTTTGATATTAATTTCAGAAAAATCATGATTTGATATATTCAAAGATACAGAATCAACTGTAGAAAAAGCCGCATAAAATAAATTAGATTTCTTTATAATAAAAAAATAGAAAAATAAAGAAGAAAAATAAGATAGAATTCAAATATTAAATTATTTGACCAGTTGAAAAAAAATAATGTCAAAATAATTATTTAATATACTAACATATATATTAATTATATATATTATTATTTTATTATTTAACATATTAATATGAATAAAAATATAAATAAATAAATTATAAAACAAAATTTTACTATTTGAAAAAATAAATATAATTAAATATAAAATAATAAATAATAAATTAATAATACATATACAATTAATAAATATTCTAAAATATTAAATAGTACATTAGCATTATTCTTATAAAATATTCTCTTCTAAAATTATTTGTGCAATTACACTGAAATTAATAAAAAAAAAAAAAGCACTCGAGTAAAGGGTTCCTTTTTTATTATTATTATTATTCTGGACTTCTTGCATGTGAACCATGGGCATATTATTTTTCAATATTTTAAATTATTATATTCTATATCACAAATGCTTATAGCATTTTTTTTTCCATAAATAAGATATTTTTATTTTAAAATTAATAATGTTTTACCGAGTTTTTAAAAGTATATATTTTTTTATAATGTCTATAACACATTAGTTCAATATTCATTTTAAACATTATCATTAAAATGTATTTTTTTAAAATAATATATATATTTATTTATGTTGCATGATACTTTTAATAGTACACATTTCATTGAAAATGCTTTTATAGCCTTTGTATTGTAGATCTATATATTCTTTTTATGAATATGGATTACAAATTATAATACTTTTGTAATAAAATTCATTTCATTTTGTCTGTATAAAATATTTCTTTTACAATCTCATATGTATTATATATATATATATATATATATATATATATTAACGGATTTTAAAATATAAAAGAAAATTTTTACGCCGATCGTCGTCATTCGAATAGCAAGTAAAAAAAAATGGTGAGAAAACTCATCGAGGGTAAGAATAGTTTTACGTTTAATGTTTAAATTCTTATTTTGTAATTTTTGTAAATTATATCCAAATAGCTGTCATAGTCAAAAGTTGAGTCATTTTATCTCTATCAATCCAATTATATATTGTAAAGTTGGTTCGTCTACAAAATTTGAAAATATTTGTCCTTCCACTCACATTTTTCTTAATTTTTTATTTTTATTTTTGTTGAATTAATTATTAATAACATTAATATTTAGTTTCATATATAAGTCATAAATATTCAGATATAAATTAAATTATCATGTTTCATCTAATTAATAAAATATATTCGTAGATTTATGGTAAAGTATTTCTTCGAATATAGGCCATATTATTTGAGAAAACAACAAACTAATAGAAAAAAATGAAGTGTCTTTTACAAATCAAGAGGGCTGAAACAGAAATAAGAAATGAAGGGTCCAAATGACAAAAAGTAAAAACTGGACAGCCCAAACCTCTCAAATGTTTTTCTCCAAATCTAGGGACGCAGATATAAATAACTATCAATTTGCCTTTGGTTTTCGGTAGCCTGCAATTGTACTTCTAGCAATACCATTTTTTTTTTGGGTAAATCTAGAAAATTTATTATTATTATTTGGTTAGATATTAGTATTTATTGTTTTTCTTGGAAAGGCTATTATTATTATTATTATTTGAGTGTAAAGCAACTGTATAAAATATTTATTAAATATAATTTATAAGTTGTTTGTTGTATATAAATTTTTGCGGTACACACAACAAGGAAATTGATAGTTTCTTTTTCTTTTCTTTTCTTTTTTTCGTTCTTTTTGGTCATTGAGGAAATCGATTGCTTTTTTGCTTAATTACGGCATTTTTTTTTTCTTTCACTCTTCCTGAGACTGTTCCTCTTTTTTATATTATAAATGAGAGAGCCTAAAACTTGCGGTCCCATGGATGTGCACATGAAGCTGACCTCCAAAACGTGGCGATTTCGTTGAGGCAAATCAGAATTCCGTCAATTGAGCTTCTAGGTATGGTTCAAAATCTTTTTTATTTTTATTTTTATTTTTACTATTTTCAATATTGTTGGGTTCTTTGGCCTGGAATTTGTTTACGTTGTGGGTCATTTTGAGAGCTTGACGTAGTTTGTATCTGATTATTCTCATGCAGCATTTCCGCATTTCCTTTTTTTTGCTCTTTCTCTGCACATTTTCGTCTATATGAGTCAACTGTTTTCAATGTATGAAAAGTAGCTTATTCTTTTTTTCTTCTTTAATATACTAATTGATTTAGGCGATCGTAAATATCTTTTGTTGTTTGGTTTTGGGCATATGTAGATGTTGAAAATCTGTTGTTGAGATAGATTTCCTGATTTTCCGAGTATCTTGAATATAGCGTGTGTTGCTTGGTGCTTCAGCAATTTGGAAGTGTCATCTTGGACGACAACGGTTTTGCTGTTGATATATACTTGTCTAAACCCACAAAAAAGAAGAAGGAAATCTTCTCCAGTTTTTATAAGTTGGGTTTCTTTGGGGGGATTTGTTCTAGAATTTTAGTATTGCTGTCCTGCTAGTATATACTATTCATAAACTTGCAAATTTTTTGAGCGAGCTGACAGTATATACGTTCTTTTCGATGTTTCAATTGACCCATGTTTGTGTCGATCACACGCTGACCCAAGTCCATTCGAATCAGAATGTTTACTGAAACGCCGAAGGAAAAGGGTAGGCTTGATTATATTAAAGTCAGTGGTTGAAAAGTTTCAATCATATTACACACATAATCACACATTTAAAGAATTTTGTTTAGAGCTGTAGTCTTCCTTTAGACAGAAACAAGCAAGACTCCATTTAAGTGATAATTTTCATCATGTTATCAAGTGTATGATTTGCATGTATTAGAAAATTCAGGTTGGTTAAGCAAATTTTTAAGGAAACCTGGGATGTAGTAATACTCAATTGTCATAGAAGTAAAGGTCTCTTAAAGCAATTCTTATTGTCTTTCATTTTTTAAACACATGATTGAGGTTTACATCTCATTTATCAAGTAGCTTTCGTGATTTTATATTTTTTACTTATGGCAAGTTATGTCATTGAGGAAGCTTGCTTGAAAATCTCTCTTGAGGTTCACATCCCAATATTGAGTTTGAAAGATCTTCGGTTCTAAGAGGTGAATGAAACTTGGACATTTTTTCTGTCCTTGATTTTAAGGTCCTAATAGTGCATAACTTGTCAAAAGCAGTGAGTGATTAATTTGTGCATCTATACTTTCTGTTTGTGTAACTTCTTAATATACTAACAAGGGTTATGTTGAAAGAGTTAGACCAGCTCCCCTGTGTTTATTTTCAATTATTATCTTTAAGTTAATGCTTCTTTCCTTTTGCCCTTCATTATAATTTTTATTTTCTCCATACACATCAAAAAATCAGATGAACAATAACTTCTATAAACGTTCCTTCTTGTACTTGTTTTAGATTAAGAGTTTCTCTTGTACTTTAAGAAATGTTCCATCATCATTATAGTTCGTTCTTTTACTTGTCTTAGATATTTGTGATGTGTCTCAAGTTTTCAGCTTTACATTTTGGTTGGGAAATGCTGAGCTATTTATTTATAAGAGGTATAAACACCTTTTTCTGCATTTATATAAATAAAATTTTATTGTGCGAATGCAGGGATTGTTGAAGTGGCTGAAACAAGTTTTGTCGCTGAAGTTAATTGATAAATTTTCTTCCAAGTAAAATCTGAGTAGTTTTTATAAAATATTTTGACAATGTCAATTTTGTCAAAATTACGCTGTATTACAGTGGATGTTACTGGTACATTGATAGCTTACAAGGGGGAGCTTGGTGACTACTATTGCATGGCAGCCAAATCTGTTGGGCTGCCATGCCCAGACTACAAACTGGTGCACGAGGGCTTCAAACTTGCATACAAAGATATGGCCCAAAAATATCCATGCTTTGGATTTGATGCAAAAATGCCCAATATTGTGTGGTGGAAAACTTGTGTAAGGGACTCCTTTATAAGGGTAAGATATGTGACATATAGCTAGTGGATCTTTGGGATAACTTATTTCGATGACTAGAAATGCTGCTAAATTTTTCATGTCATATCATGATATTTAGGATGCAAATTATTTCATGTAAAATGCAAGTGCTTTTTTAAATAACTTTCGTACTTTGATAATTTAAATCATGTGAACACCTACCTCTGTGCAACAATTTGTGACAATATAAAGTAAAGTTCACTTAGGGCTCTTGGCTGAATATTTTTTTCAACAATTTCCTCCTTGTTATGAAGTGGCTTCCTTGTTTTGCTAGTAGGCTGGATACGATTACGATGAGGAGACATTTGAGAAGGTGTTCAAACGCATATATGCTTCTTTTGGTTCATCTGCTCCGTACAACATTTTTCCTGACTCCCAACCATTTCTGAAATGGGTGCATGAACAAGGTCTTAAGGTGGGGATTGTTAGCAATGCAGAATACCGGTACCAGGATGTAATTCTTCCAGCCTTGGGTTTGAACAAGGTAATAGGTTAATCTCCTAATTTCAAGCTTTAATAGTTTTTACTTGTTTTCAACTACAAAAGTTCTACATATCCATATATGCGTCCGTGCATGGTTCGCTCTCATTTTGAAATTGATGCCATTAGGTCACTGCAACTAAACAAACACCCTTGAACATCCGAGAGAGAGAGAGAGAGATTATGGTTAAAAACCTTGATGCATCTACTTTCCTTAAAATTTTGTTTTCTTCAGCTCCTTTCCCGTGCTCTTATTTCCTTACCTAAGACCCCATTTATACGTAATGCTTATGCAGGGATCTGAATGGGACTTTGGCGTATTCTCTGGTCTGGAAGGTGTAGAGAAACCAAACCCAAGGATTTATGAGATTGCCCTCCAGAGAGCTGGAAATGTTGCGCCAGAAGAGGTTCTACATATTGGGGACAGCATGCGCAAAGACTATGTGCCAGCAAGGAGTGTTGGGATGCATGCCTTGTTGTTGGATAGATTTAAGACAGCTGATGCTGAGGAGTGGAGGAAAACAGGAGCAACTGTGGTCCCTGACTTGGTAGCAGCACAGGAATGGCTAGCCAAAAACTAGTCAAAGTTGCTGAGGCTGTTATGTGTACTAGTTTCTTCCCCTTGGATGATAGAAATTTGATGCCACCAGGTGTATCACTATGAATCTTGTATGTAGCATATTTTCAAACCATAAGACCACAGTTTACTAAAATTTGGAATTCCTTTTCTTTTTTCTCGTTAGCAATTAGCTTTCATTTTGTTATTATCAGTTTTCATGAGGTATATGATTAAGAATTCCATATATTTCATGGACCGTCCTCTTTAGAAATGATTTACTAGAAATTAAAAATACTTTTTAAAGTGACAATTAACCAACTATTAATTTTTTAATAAAAAATTTTCTTTGAAAAGCTTTGCTATGATAAACTTTATTGTTAGAAGCAATATTTGCATAAGCTATTCTAAATGGTCTAAATTCTCTAAAAGTGGACAATAAAATATAAAAATGATCAATGAGAAGTTCATGTTTTAGCAATGTATTGATGTCCAATTGATAAATTGTCCATAGATTAGCAACATTGCTCGTTATCAAAAAGAGTTTATTTTTTTTTATTTTTGGATGCATAAAATCGTGAGAAAAAGAAAGTTCTTATTTCGAAAATATTTTGAAAAACGCATTTAAATTGATATTTGATAATGATAGTGTCTGACAGAATCCCACGTGGATTAATTTTTTTTGTAGTTTTAACACTTTTAATTTTTAATTCATTAAATATTTAACTCTTATTTTATTTGCAAGAAATGTATTTTGAGCAAACTTTTGGAGTGGAAAGACAAAAAGAAGAAGAAAAAAATGAGTCCAAACAATAAAATGCACAATTTTGTGAAAATAATAAATTAAAAGGCTGACGATATTAAACAAAAGTTCTTATCAAATTTTAAAAAAACAAATATAAAAAACCTGAATACTATTGTCACTTGAGCTAAAGCTTCGTAGCCGAAAATATTTAGTGCGATTACTTTAGCCGCGATAAGTTTTATAAGCTTCGCTCCCGAAAATGATTTAGCGGCGATTTGTTTCGCGGCAAAAATATTTTAGTTAATATTTACTCTCTTACTTTTTTTTTACTTATTTGTGTCTGATTTCTAATTATCTTAGCTTTTTGAGTCCTTTTCACATCTCTTCCTCTCGCTTCTTCCTGGCATTTGAAAGAATAATAAACCAGAAATTTAGAGAGAGTCACAGACCCATCCTTATATTTCTCTTTCTCCATTGTCAATCAGGAGTTCTGCTTATCCTGACTGGTGCTTCAAAATGTTTTTTTTTTTGTTTTTTCATATTATTACTGTTTTACAAGTTACCCTTTTAAGCTAATTTTTTTGCATCCGATGCATGTATCTATCACCTATTGTTTTAGTTATCTATGCATATGCAAATAGAGTACGACGTCTAGAAAGATCATATCTTGGCTTGTGCTCAAAGTGTTTGATGAGATCCCTCATTGGAATTATATTATACGAAAATTGCAAACAAACATATTATACCAGTCCTTCACTTGCTGGTTTGATATTTTTTAGCAAATTTTGGTAGTAGATGTATATATTTTCATTATGGTATAATGGGTTTTGTTTCGTACCATATGATCTTTGTGATCTTAATTTGCATAGTGTAAATCTGTTGTTGATATATGTTGCGCATTTGATTGCTAGGATCACCATGGAGAAAGACAGCCAAGCTGAGCTTGAAAGTTTTTTAAAAATTCTTCCTCCTGTACAGTTCTGCTGTCTCTATGGCTCAGCTCTACATCCAAACAACCGTGACAAGGTTTGTCTCTCAGTTCATTTTTGCCTCTTCTAACATATCTAGTTATAAAATATAATTATGAATTTTCCTTTTGCATTTGTCAATTGGTTTTATAGTCCAAAATGGTCGACTTCATTCTTGGTGTTCCGGATCCCCTGAAATGGCATTCTGAGGTAAGCTTCAAATGTATTGCGTGTGCGTGTGTGTGTTTATACATGTTTTCTCTGGTAGAGCATGTCTTATATCTTATAGATTTTAACTTTTTGTATCATACAACCAAGAATCTAAAATTGAACAAAGCTCACTATGCCTCCTGGATGGTGCACCTTGGTGGAGCAAGACTGGTGCTGCTCTCTCTCTCCCTTTCTCTTGCTCTCTCTCAGCTTCTACCTATATTTAATGTGTATTAGCTTAATATGATACTATATCATGGTCCTTGATGTTAGATTACTGAGGTTGCTGAAAGCATTGGTGTAGGAGTGCATTTCAACCCTTATGTTAATTGGAATCGCAAGGTACTGATTATTCAGATTTGGTTACTCTTTATTCAACACCCTAAGTATTGGCTACTGCTTGGCCATGTCATCATTCTTGCCTTTTATTAAGCTAATAGGATACCACTGTTTTGTTATGCATTTTATCATCTAATGCAACTCTTTGTAATTCTTGTAAATCTCCAATTTCAATTTTGGGCAGATGTTGAAATATGGAGTTGTTGGCATGCATGACTTGGTTCAGGACATATCCAACTGGGAGAGATTCTACTTGAGTGGTCGATTACAAAAACCAGTATGTCTCTCTTACGAGTCACCAGTACCTTTTCTCTCCTCATTCCTTGTGCATGTTAACATGCTTCTTTGGAGAACCACTGCAAGTGGTCCAGTTATTTATTATCATTAAAATTATATGTAACTATTTATACATATATTTGTTTAGTAATTCGAAGTTTGGAGTAATACTTTTAAATCAATAGTTAATTTGTTATTATACAGAACCTTCCAAATTTATTGTCATATTATGTGATTTCTTTTTTGTAAGTTCAAAAATACTCTCCTGCTAATTGTTTATCATATTTAGTTCCTGTGAACGTGGTCATTATAACTTGCTATTTTTAATATTTAATCATGTACGGCTCTCCTAAGGTCTTGCTTCCAATTTATGATATTCCTAATCTGGTCATGTATACATGTTTGTTTCTGGTTTCTGTTCAAAAGTTTTAATTGGGGCAAGATACATGTAAATATTTTAAAAGTAGATAATTATATGATCAAATCATATGGAGACTGCCCTATATTCTTAGTTGTCATTACTTTATGAATCCATTGCTTCTCTCAAACTTTGCTCCCCATCACTTCTCATGCTCTGCACAGTTTTAACCTCAATATTCACAGATGCAGTCATCGTCTTCATTTAATGTCAAATCTAACTTTATAGGAGTTTGAATACATTTGCACAGGTTCATATACTGGTGGATGATTTGAACCTTGAAAATGTTAACACGATTAATTTGAGGGCAGCAGTTTCTGCTGCTCTCCTCCTGCTGCCGTTGAAGTTCTCTGAGGTTCGTTCCTAGTCACTGCTTCATCATTCAGAACAGAATTATCTCTATATGTCGTTCCATCTTAATGCAGGAAGATCTTTATGCCAAAATATGCAGCCTCTCATATATGGGTGACTTGCGTATGCTTTTTGCAGAGGACAGATATAAGGTAAAAGTTTGATCACTTGAATATAACTGCAGATGCATTTCCTTGCATATTTAGTAGTGGAGATGCAATTGTGTTACATGTGAGTTAAATAATTATAATAGGTATGACATTTGTTTACTGAAGGAGACCTTATGGACTTTTAGTTATAAGATATGGTTATGCTTTGTTAAATATAACTTACTACACTAAAGACTGCACACAAGTTCCTGAACATATTATCCCACTTTTCCTCGTCACTTTTCTCTAAGCTCAAAACCTTAACATGGTATCTGAACCTTAATCCGATGATAAATAATGATATCTTATTCCTTAAGATGGTATTAGAAATCCTTATGTTTGGTAAGATTCCTTAGTTAAATAAAATAACCTTTCTCAGGTGAAGAAGATAGTACAAGGGCAGTTTGATTTATTCCAGTCGATGTATAAACCATTTGTTGAAGAGTACGAGGCTAAAGAGGTATTGAGATGCTCATCATCTGGAACTCACCAAGCAAACATATCTCAGGTATATCTCGCTTGAAATCCTCAATCTGGAGCTGACTTAAGTTCTCTTCAATTTTCATTTTTCTTTTCTGGAGAGAGCTTGGCTTGTCATCTCATTGTAGTTATTTATTTAAATAATTAGACTTCATCTCTGGGCCCTGAACCCAACATGGCCAAACAATTTATGAAAAAGTAAAAACCTTTTTAATATTTCTATTACAATTAACCATACATGTAGGCCTTCACATTTATAATAATTCTTGGTGTGGACTTTTTGACCTTCTAATTTAGAAGTTTCAATTTATGCTTTATTATTATAGATTGTATTCATAAGTAAATATTGATGGAAATTAACGAAATTAACTGAAGAAATCATCAGCAATTTTCAAAACACATGAAAGTTATATTTGCAAAGGTATTCATTATGGACCTCACATTACTGTGGGATTTCTTTTTTCACTTAATTTTTTGACCAGTTGTTTTTGATTGAATTCGGTTTATAATTATAAAGATTTGATTGAAAGTTTTTATAATAAATAGCCTACTCTAAAATCAGGCCCAAGTATAGTTTACTCTTTCTATTAATAAGATTTAATAACACGAAACCCAATTAGTCATAATTCATAATGCAAAAAGTTAAATGTCTATGATATATTCTCATTGCTCTTAAACTTGCTCCAAAGTTAAGAATATATTGCTATCTTTTCTAACAGGACTATGGTTTATCAGCAGCTCACACTATTCTATCTTCTCTCCCTCCAATGATCAGAAAGCAAATGGGGCTTGAGCTGGGAGAGAGGAAATGTCTGACTGAATCTGGTATAAACTTAAAAGTTTTTGGCTTATAATTTATTGAATTTCCAGGAAATTATGGTTTCTGAAGCACTATTTAGATGTCTTACCATTTCATATTGAGTGGATCCAAATTCACCCGTAAAATTTCTGTCCACACCCACATTAAATTTCTGAAAAGTCAAAGTTCTTTATGCACACACCCATGGTTTCATAAATATGCATTAAGAAATCCAAAACCGCTGCCATTTGTACTTTTTTTCTCCTCCTTACTCTTCTTTTATTCTTTCGTACTATTCATTTTCTTTTTGATGGCAACAGAAGGCAAGTTGGTTGCCTAGTGAACATGAGGAGGATGAGAAAAAGGAAGAAAAAGGAAAAAAAGAGAATATTGGAATTTTAAATATAATATTGCTGAAGGAAATTTTTACAATACAAAAGTCATTAAATAGTGGGTATAGAAATGGAAAAAAAAAATTAATGAAGAGGTGCATTTGAAAGCACTCTTCCACTAAACCCAAGGTCATATATCTTGAATCAATGATAATTCAAACAGGTATTAAAACCAAAATCCAGTGACAAGTACATATAAATGTTTCAATGCAGGTCGAGCTGTACTTGAACCAGTAATTGGCTCAAGAGAAGACGCAACAAAATGTATGCAGAAGATTCTGAGACGAAAAGTAATGTTTTCAAGTACAAGACAGGCTATCTCTGGTCTTCTGGCTGTTGGTGGTGTCAATGCCATGAGATATCTGGGTGACAAAATGTGCAAAGCTTGGAAATCTTGGAGATGATGTATATACATTTGTGACTAAAAATACAAGTTAGTTCAGACATGCTGGATACTTTAACAGGATAAAGTATATCAATGCAAGGTGCTTTCACACTTCCTAATAGGCTCCTTGCAAAAACCAGAATTTGCTGATCTACTGGTTTTTTCCTTTAATTTCTTTTAGATTTTTTTCTTGGTATTGTTTTTAAAATTTTTAAAATTTAAATTTAAATTTAAATTTTTTATTTTTATTTGTTTATCTAGGAAGGATTATGTTAGGATGAAAAAATAGGGTCTATGTGTTGAAAATAAACCTCTTTAAACCATATATATTATAGAGCAATGCTAGGTTCCTAATGTTGGAAGCTGTAACCAGTTACTTTGTTTTTGTTCTTACTTTAAACTGTGAATGCAAAGCAACAAATCATACATTTTCTCATTTCATCCCCTATAAATTTCTCGCTTTTCTGCATTCTTTTATAATAGATTTTGTTTTCCTCTCTTTTTTCTGTCTTGCATGTTGAAATGTTTATAGGTTGAAATCAGAGCAGGTATTACCTTAATGGCTATTATTTTCCATTGGAGACTGAAGATGAAGTTTGCTTGCAGACCTTTTCCTTTGCAATATTTTGACTTATTTTGTCTATAATGCAGAATTACCATAACTGAGAAACAGTAGAAAAGACTAGGGCAAGGTTGCAATATTTTAAGGTTTTAAGATTGGATGACAGAGCAAGTTTCCATTATTCCAAGTCCAATTCCAGATATTCCAAAACATAGTTATTACTACTACGATTATTTTGAGTATGAGAAACATAGTAGTCATCCTGCTGACTAATAACAGACCCGGTAACATTGAAAATGAAGTGAAAAAGGGTACAAGAAATCGCCTCAACTGGAATGGCTTGGCTCGACCATTGGTGCTGGCATCTTTACACTTGCGGGCCAACAAGCCCATGACCATACATGACAAACAATTGTCTTCTCCATCCTATCATACTTCTGCTTTCTTCACAATGCTGTGTTTCTGTTGCATGGATTAGTAGTTGAAGTTCCAGTAACTGGGCTTTTTGCAGAGTTGTAGATAAATTTAGGAGATGTTCTGCAACAATTACACAGATCAGCACAATAAAAGCTTCTTGGTTCAATTTGATAGCATCTGCGGGGTTTAACTACTAATTTCATTTAAAATAATTTCAGGGATTGCCCGTGCAAACTTTGATAAATTTTTTGCCCTATGGGGCTAAAGCGTTCTTTAAAGCAGCTAAACTTATTTACCTGGCTTAAGAAACTAAAATCCATCTACAAATATTCAATTGGGATTGCTTGAATGAAAGTCAGTTATCCCTTTCATATTTTCTTTAGTGGCAATTTTTGCTGGGTTTGATACAGAAATACACAGATGAAGACACTTACACACTGTTACTCTGAAGCATCTTAGAGTGGGCATGAAATGGGGTACCTGGTAGCTCTTGGTTCCTTTATGGGGATGACCAAGATTCTTCTTGTTGGGGCACTCGAACAGTGACAGTATATCGGTCATCATGCAAGGGGGCACATGATTGAACCATGGTTTGCTCTTGATCATAGATGTCCGATCACAGATGCTGAGTTGTACAAAACAGCCTTCGGAAACTAAAGCAGAACAAAAAAACATATATACAATAAAGAAATAGAATATTGATTCTGACAGTAAAAGACAAAAAATCATCTAATAAATGCCGGATAATGCCACTAAATAAGCAAAATATGGTTATGAAGGAAATTTGATACGGAAATAACAGGCATCTTTCGCCAGACCACACATAGATTTACCTTTAATTGGTATTTTGTACTTTCAATTAGTGTCTCTGTCAACCTTTTCAAAGAACAGATCCGTACTTCATATTGACTGCATGCCATAACAATAGAGTAGTAAGCAAAATCAAAATGATCATCATCTTGATTTCTTTATTTCCACAATATAGATTAGCTTGTAATATGAGAGAAGGAATTAAAAGGAAAAGGGCCACCACCTAATTTTTTTCACTAGTTTTTGACAGCTTGATTAAGCAAGAAAATTGTTCTAGTCAGTTTCTGACTGAGCTTGACCATGGGTGTGGCCTAAGAATTATGCCCTCCTTTTTAATGGAGTAATCTCTAGTCGAACACCTAACGAAATTTGTAGTTGAAACCCAATCGTTACAAGGGTTCATGGAAAAGAGAATCTAACTCCCATCATGTACCCAATTCAATGAATGCAAAAAATCATACATACATATAAAACAAATAAATATATGACCCTAGAGACTACTTTTGTGGAGTAATATGACATCCTTACTTATAAAATTTAGAGATGGAGGTTGCTCCAACACCTATCAATGGCTGCTTGAACCTTCTTAGATCTGCAAAGCTCTGTGACAATTCTTGCCCACGTAGAGGCCTTTGGAGGTAGAAACTTTTGCAACATCAGTTCTACAATCCTGGAAGCACTTATGTTCCTCTGCCGCTTAAAGAGTCGGACAACAAGCTCATCTAGGAAGTCCCTCCCATCTTGAGGAGGGTTGATCCTTTCTCTCAAAGTTCTCAAAAAGATGTCACATGTAACTAAGTCAGGATCACAACCTCGATCCAGCATATTGTTCAAAAGATCAATGGCCCGGGAAATGCTACTTTGCTTGCAGAAAGCATTCAGAAGTATGTTATAAGTGATCACATCTGGTTGAGATTCAAGCTCTTGACAAAGCATTTCATTGAAAAGCTTAAAACCCTCCTCCACTGAGCCAGCGTTGCAAAGTCCATGAATCATTGAACTGTATGCCACAACATCAGGTTTAAATCCTCTGCCCAACATGTGTTTCCATACCATCAAGGCCTCCCTGAGTTTTGCCTCCTCGCATAACCCGTGAATGAGTACACTATAACAAAATTTGTTACGCATTGTGTTATTATTTTCCATTTCTTTCCACAAAAGAATAGCTTTATGGCTATCACCTTTCTGGAAGAAACCCTTCATTAAGGAGCTATAAGTGAAAGCATTGGGCTCATAACCAAAATTCACCATTTCAGAGAGAACATCTTTGGCTTTATCTGGGTTTCCTTCTCGACAAAGACCATCTATGAGGGCACTATATACAACAGTATTGGGTTTGCATCCCTTTTCCTTCATCTGCTTCCACAATCTCATTGCCTCTTGATACTTCCCTTCCTTAAACAATCCACTAATAAGGGCAGAATAAACATACTCATTTGCTTGAATTCCTCTTTCCTCCATAGAAATCAACACAAAAGCCCCATCAACAGATCTTCCTTGCTTAACAAGTCCATCGATGATTGTTCCATAAGTGACATTATTAGGAACACATTTACTTGTTATCATTCGATCCAGAAGACTAACAGCCTTGTCCATCTTACCTTTCAGACACAAACCATGGATAAGGGTATTATATGTCACTTCATTCGGAACACAGCCTTTCAGAAACATGTTATCAACAAGCTTTGCAGCCCGTGCTAAGTCACCTTCCTTACACAAGGCATTAATCAACACGTTAAAAGTCACTGGGCTGGGGAAGCATCCTTCAATTTGCATCTCATCCAACAAAGAAACTGCTTCATCAATTCTATTCTCCTCACATAAACCATGCATCAAAGTAGAATACGTGAACACATCGGGAGTGCAGTCCTTAAGTGGCATTTCTCTAAACACTTTAACGGCTCTATCAACAAATCCCAACTTACACATCGCCTTAATAATCAAATTGAAACTGAGCACATTCGGTAAAATATTCATATTCTTAGAACTAACAACATGAGAATAAAACTCCAACGCACGAGAAAAGTGATAGTCTTGTATAAGAACATTGAGAACCGAATTAAATGACTTAACAGTTCGCCTACATACGAAGTCATCTACCATTCTTTCAAACAATTCCACAGCTTTATCAGGTAAATGCGCTTTCCCATAAGCTCTAAATATCAAAATGAAACTCTTCTCTTTGAGGACTCGTCTTTCGCGTCTCATTCTAGCCAAAACATTCTCTAATGACCCGAAATCCCCCAAACTGGCATAATTCTCAATGAGCGAATAGAATGTGGAATCTCCCACTCTATAAGAACCCAATTTGGGACCTGTCTTAAATATCTCCCTTGATAACGGGGATTCAGTTTCAGCATCAGAGCGGTGTTGGGTTTCGGGATTTGGCGTCTCCGATGGAACAGCATGAACTGAAAAGTGAGAGTAAAGTGAAGGAGTTGACAACTTACATGGGATTGCAGGGAAGCTGAGCTTGCTGAAGAGCTTTGAATAACGTATTAGGCATTTGGGCATTAGTTCAAAAGGGTCTCTTTGGGGGTATTGGATCGGTCCCAATTGAAAATGCAGACTTTAAGCTCAAATGGAAGAAAGATTCAAGGATTAATGAAAACTGAATATGCGTAATAATGTGTTTTTTTTTCCCAGCTTAGTCGGTGTTCGGAAACCAACGCGCAGCCTCTGCCGGCAGCTCTTCGCCGGTAGAAACTTTGCAGCAAGCAAGCCTTTGACGGCAGAGACGAAGGCTTCTCAAATCTTCACTAGCCACCGTGGGACTCGCAGTCGCAGTAACTCAGCCTCGTTCCTTTTCTTGTTTTCTTTAAGGGGTTTTTTTTGCACCAATGCCCTTTAACTCTTACTATCCCATTATATATGAATATTTATGCATTTTGATAAAATAGTAATTATGAAGTAGTCTGTTTGTTTATTTTCGAATTATAATTATTATTATTTTTAAAAGTTATTACTGATTAATATTATATTTTTAGAGCTTTTTGTTTATTTATTGTTAAATTTTTTAAAAAGTTATATTTTTGGGCTTTTTGCTAAATAATTTGATTGGTTTTTGTATTGATTCTGAATGGAATCAACAGGTATTAGCCAACAATAGAATTGCTGTATTTGCATGCATCATTTCAAATTGTTATTGTTATTACCACCAGATAAAAACACTTCCCTAACCATCCACAAAACTGCAATAAAACAAATTTTATTAACAATACAATACGATAATTCAAGCTGCTGCTTCAGCAACAGTCGAAACCTGCTTGAGGACATAAACAGGATCTCCAACTTGTATGATCTTTCCTTTCCCCTCAGCCAAACAATCCTTCCAAACCATATACTGCCCAAAGTAGATCTGGAAAACCATTTAAACCTTTATATGTAAAAGTTATTTGCCTGAATGGATAAACGTGGTTAAATATTACCAGTTTGTCTAACCTTTCTTTGCTGTTTTTTAGCAGGACGCAAAACCATATCCGATCGGATTTTCATAAGGGTTTCATTTGGCTCAGGTCCTGCAATGCCAGTATCTTGGTTGATTGTAGGTACCTGAAAAAAAAAATCAAAGTATCCTCAGAAACTACTCAATTCTTATTCCTTGTACCTTTATTTATTTATTTAATTAGCTGAGATCAGATTATGCTTAGAAAAAAACATGCTCATCGACAATTCAGTAAAGTTGATCCCAAGGATTTTAAAAGGCTCCTGAATAAAAGCTTTAGCCAATTGCATAATCTCCTAGTTCAACTTATTTCTAAAAAGTTGTTTACTCTTAAGTGGGTGCTAACTTTTTTATTAACAACTCCATCATTTTAGAAGATATTCAGGAGATAATGATCATAACTTATGATTTTGACACGAGTTTTATGACATATTAATGTTCTCACCCAGCATAACTTAGAAGATTGAAACAGAAGAAGGATAGATCTTAACCTTACAACGGGAGCACAGCTTCACACCCTGAAATGTGTATTCATTTATTTTTATCTCCATCCATAAATCTTCAGAAAATGGTTCACAGCCGTCAACAACAATGCTGTCACATGAAAGTAAACTATCTTAAAATTCAAAATATTCATGTATGAGATAAAATTAGCTATATAGGGTTTTAAAAAAAGAAAAATGCAGACAGATATTAAGCAGTGTAAAATACATGTTATTGAAATTTCAAAGAATTGCATAATTTTTAATGAATAAAAAGGATATCCCTTGAACACTTACTTGGGTCTAAAACGATTAACTGGTATGGGTTCCTTCAGAAGCATGTTCAGTGCATCCAATGACCCCTGCAAAATGTAATTTCAAACCAAATTTAGAGCTCTGGCGTATGGAGAATTTGCAGCATTTCATTTCTCAAGTTGACTAACCTGTGATGATAACATGAATGGATACTGGTCAGCAAACATGACTTTGTGTCCAAGAGCATATTCAGGATCTACAGGTCTTGTCTCTGAACCTGCAATGGAAATTAATGTGGCCGAATCAAATTCTCACTTGGTTATGTCAGAAAGCATATAGCTTGCAAATTGCATATATGTATACATGGCTTATTGTGTGTCTGAGCTATAAATCCCAACTATGGGCAATAATTTGAGTTTCAAAAATGTTCCCAAAAAATATATTCTCCAGGTCCAACAACATAGAACCTACCTGCATTAAAACGAACAAGACGACTGGGTTTTCCAAGATAATTTGAAAACCATTTTGATGCTTCTTCTCCCTCATCCAATGCAGAGCCAGACCATTCCCATACTGAGACACCATCTGCTACTCCTCGTGGTGTGCTCAAAGAAACCTTTAGCACATCCATTCCGGGTGCTTTTAGTACTGTAAAGTGGTGAAATGAGTATTAACAAATAGAATAGCTTAGTGAGCTCTAAAGACAAATATGGCTAAAGTTACAATGCATACACAAATAGAAAAGCAATCAGTACACATTTTACCTAGATAAGAGCTCTCAGTAGGTTCCCAACCCTCCAAGAATGCATCCTTTGGCAGCTCTACCTCAACAAGAGCAAGCTTTGGTTCAACTCCTTGTCTATATGCCCGCCCTTTGTAGTTTATTACTAACCATTGTCTATCCCATTGTAATCCTGTATAAAAAGTGAAGAAGGAAATATGAAAATATGTTTTCACTTTTCATTCCAGCCCCTTATTGCTTTTTGATTACAAAAACCATTCCTTGTCACTGAATCTATAAGAATGACATCATCAATATCTACAACTAACATATTGATTATACATTCAACAGACGGATCTGCTGCAATTTTAAAGCATGGAACGGCCTCCGTCCAGTTATTCAAAGTCATTACTCGCTTATCTATATGACAAGCTTTGCTGCCATGATCCATCTTCTTAAAGGACAAGTTAAGAATAGTTTCAGAAATGAATAGAAAAATACTCTTTATCAGCTTCTTTGATTCAAACAACAGAAACAAATACTACAACCAAATAAAAGAGAACTTGGATGGAAAAGGGTAGCTCTGTCCAAACTCTTAAATCCATTTCACTATTCTATACCTGACACAAATTCAATAAATATAAAGGACATAAAAAGGAATAAAACATGTTTTAAAATTTGGAAAAATTCACAATCAGGCATAATCATGAAGACAAACAATCCAGTCCAAGTCCAATTCAGATGCCCAAGAAAACTACTAGTACTAGAAAGAAGCCGGTAAAACTACTAGTGTACTTTCCTTCATGGTTCTCTAAGAAGGAAAATAATTTCACGCAAAATAAGAAATCAGATTAAAAACCCAAATGGGCCAAATGAAAATGGATGAAGAAAAGCAAAAGTCAATAAATGAAAAACTAAGAAGTGGGTGAATATAGTTTAACCAGTAGGAGTAAGAGGTGCTTGAGGAACTGAAATTCCACGACAGGATTTTACTGGGTATACGAGTATTGAAGAGACATGAGCTTTGGCTCCAGATGAGACCTTTTCCATCCTCTCTCTGTTTCTTCTCACTGTCTCGCTCTTCAACTCTGGTGAAAGATGAAAATTTGACGTTACGCTGAATATTCTAGGGGTGTATCCAGTATAAATTTTAAAATACTTTTATGCATTATTTGGAATAAAAAAATATGGATGTATCCAATATATATTTTTAAAAACTTTAATAAAATTATGGAATATTTAATACAAAATTTTAAAAATTCAAAGGTCTATAATAATCACGTGTATTCAATTAATTTTTTTTTTCAAAATTAAAATATAATTATTTTTCACTCTCTTTCAAAATTTTTGCAGACTTTTCAAGATTTTAAGAGTGCATAACATTTTTTCGTCTCTCCAACCGGAAAAACTGATACAGGCTTATGAATAAATCTCATTTTTTTTTTATTTTTTTCCCATTTTCATATTGGATCTAAATATAAAATAAAAATAATAATATTTTTTTCATTTACCTTATCAAATAAATGTGTAGATTTCATATTAGATCACTTTCATTCGTCATTTTTGTTGTTTTTGTTTTATTTTATTTACATATCCCCCTAAAATTCTAATTCGGCTTACTCTAACCGGAAAAAAAATTTTGAACTTTTCTTTTGGTAAATACTTTTGAACTTAAGGCTATGGTTATTCGTTCTTTCATATTTTTCTTCTTTATTATATGTTCTTTAACAAATAATTTTTTTTAATTAAAAAAGTATTAATTGAATTTATATATTAACTTTTTAAATATATATATATATATACAAGTGCAATTAATTTGTGACTTGGATAGTTGGATCCAAAAAATATTTTTTTTTATGAAGTTGTTGAGTTTAGAATTTAATTTTTTTAAATTTTAGGCTCTTATTATAAAATAAATTACCATTTTTTTTCTAAAATTTATGAGAGATTGGATTTTATTTTTTTTAAGCAATAGAAATATTATAAAACTGGTATGATTTTTTACTGTAATTTTTTTAACAAATTTTTCCTTTTTGGCGAAACTAATTTTTTTTTAACCTTTTTAAAATAATATTTTTATTGCCATAAAAAATATAATTTATTACTACAAAGTCTTGTAAATATAAAGCCTGTTAACGTCTTTTAAAATCAAATCTATAAAAGTCAATTAGAGCTTTGTTTTTTTTTTTTTTTCGAATAAATCAATGAGTCTTTCATAATTATATAAAACTGTATACAAATAATAATCTCTAAAATCTAGATTGATCATTTTTGTTACTACAAGGAATACATTTTTGAATGGAAATGTAAACTGTTGGAAACTACAGAGTCTCATTGACTTTTATATTGTCAATTTTTTATGATGTTTTTAAACTGTTTTTACATCATTAGAAATGATTGAAACAAAAATAAAATACGGGAGAGACAAATTGTAGTTTACAGATATAAAAGGGCTCTGCATAAAGTGCAAAACAGATTGGGTTATATTGAAATTTATCTTTTACTATTATTTATTTCAAGCGGAATTGATTACATGAATTAAGGTACACAGGGAACTGATTCTTGTTGCAAAGATTATAAAATCAATGAAGTTTGAATTTCTAGGGAGATTATGTTTTATACATGATTGACCAACAAAATGTGAGCATACAAAGACATGCATTCCTTTAACTTTGGCATAAAAAAATTTTAATGAATGATCACTCTGGCAAATTCTCTATCTAACAAAATTTTCCAGTTAGAGAATACAATATATAGGATCAGAACAGTATTCGCTCTTGATAAATATCCAATGCCTGTATGACTTTCTCCATGAACAACTTCCGGTGCAATCTATACCTGCATAGTTCATATCAACAATAAAATTTAATCGCTTTTATGTTTCAAAACTCCAAAATCTTTGGAATCACAAAACTGCAATGATTACATACTTGATTGCAGCTTCAAAAGTTCTTCTAGCTTGTGGCATAGAATCTGTCAGTGGTAAAATGGGTAAAAAGTATTATAACATCAAACATATAACTGAATATGATTAGTGGGGTGAAAACCAACAAATTCTCAATCAAGTTTCTTCGTAAAAGAAAAAGAGTCATCAAATGTTATACTACGTTTTTATATTCAGAGACGTGTTCATATAGTCGTAGTTACCAAGAGTTTTTATTCACCAAAAAAAAAAAAGTTACCAAGAATTTTTTTATCTTGCTTTGAGGTAGTGGGAAACTCTCCAAGCATCTCTAGGCATTCTTCCTGCAATTCCTTCACAGCTCTCCTTTCCATGCTTGGTACTGGAGGCACATCTCCATCTGACCATGTGGGCAGCGTTCTTGCTGCTGCTATGACCGCTCCATCAACAAATGTATCTCCACCATCGGATAGCCTACCTGCTATACAGATGTTGTATTGACCTTTTAGTTATATGCTAGATGTGATTTGTAATACATGTGAATAAAGCAAGTTATAGAAAGAAAAATCTTATGATCATACTGTTGTGATAATACTCTTCAGGAAGACCAGATATATTGAAAACTGATAAGAAGGAATCCAAATGTATGCGTGCATTGCCAGAGAACTGTATCACATCCCAAGGATTCTGCAATCACCGAATTAGATGGTGAAAATGTGTCAATCAAAGAAAAGTATACCATACATAATGCTTTACAAGACCTATTAGTCCATTTAAGGAATTTATATGGAAAGAGCACTAAGGTGATCAAACTACACTTCCTGTAATGTTAGACTTGGACTGTTTCCAAAGACATCGTTATTCTTCCATTTGTTTTTTCTTGAAAAAAGGATCCAAAATTTAGTAAAAAAATAATGATAAGTTTGAAAAATCTTAGCATTCTAGTGACCAGAAATTTCAAGAGCCATAAGGCATTGCTAGTTGAAGAAAATGAGAAAATCAAAGTAATCACTTGCTCAACATGCTATTATTAAGACGACAAGTAATCCTTTTCCATTCAATTCTTAGAAAAACTATGCTATTTATTTTAGCAGCAAGTATAGCCAAAAGAGAATTACCACAGATGAAGAAAACCCATATCTTTGCATGAACATGTCATTTTTCTGCAGGCTCATGTAATTGACAGTCATCTGGAAAATTTATTAAATTAGCATATCATCTCCATGTATGTGCAAAACTGAGCCAATATAACCAAATCTAAGCTGGAAATGATATTTAAACTGATGATTTTACAATTCACATGGAAGTTGAGATGGCACAAAATGCATGTCATAAATCTTGGTACGGAATACAGAATAAACAAAGATTACATGCACCCAGCTTAGATCTCTAAGCTTTTTATATATTGTACTTCTTCTCATCGCTGAAGATGATGTATTATTTGCATGCTCACTAAAAAGTTAAGGCAAGGGTAATGAATTTGGACTTGAATCAACAAAGTGACAGCAGCGGTCATTCATGTTGTAAGCCTCAATTTTTCCCATTAAGAAAACTTATATTTAAATCTTGCCAGGTGCATAGGACCATAGATCCTGGATTTGGTTTCAAGCTTCATTATTGTAATTTGGGTCTCTTATGACCAAGCATGAAGAAACTTGCTATCTTAGTTGTAATGAACAACAATCGACATAAGCCTTGATGTAGTAACTTATTGTACAAAGCCAGAGCCAGCAATTGCAATCTATTTGCTTTCTTACAGAAAATATTAGAAAAGTTATTATCAAAAAAAGAAAAAGAAAAAATATCAGAAATTTGTTATCTAAGGCTATCTAGATTTGTTTTCTCAGTATCTGTTATCTTTTTTGTGTTAAGTTGGACAGCTAGTCCACTACCTTCCCTTATAATGTCTTTTCCTTTTGAAGTTATTTTATATGTGTGTGTGTGTGTGTGCACTCGCGCGCGCGTGTGTGTCATTGTTGTTGTATAGTGTGTGTGTGTTGTTGCTGTATGTATTTTACTCTAATAGTGAAATATTATAAATCAAAATTTGATCAAATGAAAGATATACCTCATCTCCTTTTCTAATTTGTTGTCCTGCATTTATCATCACTTCAAGCATGCGATCTTTAAAACGCCAATGGAAAAAGCAGTTTGGTCGGAAAGAATGGTTTAGCATGTCTGCAAATATGATCCCATATGAAATATGTAGCCAGCTATATACCCAAAGTGATAAATGATTTAAAAAAGAACTTAGGTCAAAAGTAGCCTACCAGCATAAGGAATTAGCATATTTGCATCTTGAACAAGTGCACCAATCCTCATTTGCATGTTTATGCATCGTGACTGTACAATGCTTACTGCCCAAATGAATCTTTCAGGGTCACGGGCAAGGCGTTTGATTTTAAGGGGTACACCAGAGTGCTGATTAAGGTTGGAGACATGCACATAAATGCACAATATGTTATAAAGAGAACTACCTAAATTCTAAAATAAATAAAGAGAAAACCAACTACATCAACATCAAGTAGACAGGTTATAGGTACCCAATTTTTTTCCCAAAATTTTAAGGCTCGTTCTTGTTGTTCTCTCATAGTTGAAGCAAGATTGGAATCCTGGAGCTCCAAAAGATCCTCCTATAGCATATATAGAATAATATGGATG
Organism: Ochetophila trinervis; assembly: GCA_003254975.1. Lineage (NCBI taxonomy): Eukaryota > Viridiplantae > Streptophyta > Magnoliopsida > Rosales > Rhamnaceae > Ochetophila > Ochetophila trinervis. The sequence goes on from QANX01007693.1 coordinate 56,851, forward strand.
AACTTGGTTAAACATAGCAGTTTCCATATCTTTAAAGCAAGTAGTTTACAAGAAAAAGTGAAAAACCACAATTATCTGAACTCTAAGAGAATCAATCAGAAACCTAGACCATTTTTGGGGCATTTTAGTAACTGCAAAAAGCAGCAATTAAATTTCAAACATTGATTACTTGTTACTCTTAATTCACACACCTCTGTAGCTAGAAGCAAACTAGTGCAATCATCTGCACTGGGTAAAAAGTCACCATACAGCTGCCAAAAGTTATCCTCCCGATCAAATGCAAATAAAAGAAGACATGCTAACCTTAGGTCCCAGTCTGTCTGCCAAAAAAGAGTTATGCCAAGCACCAAGTAAGATTAGTTATTGAATGCCATTTTAAATCAAGTGAATGAGACTCTGCTTTACGATGCATAACAAAAGAAATTACTACTAAATGAATGAAATTCAAATAGCAATGAAGCATTTATTTCCTATACGGAACACCAAAAAAAATAAAACACCTCTGGATCGGTTGAGTTAATAATATCAAATATTGGATGACCAACTGGTACTATATCTGGGAAGAACATCCATGGGAGCTTCTGGCTTATGGTCAGCATCAGTTCCATTGGGATTTCCATTATCATCTGTGTTGTTAAGCATAAAACCTCATTGATTACCCAAATCTAGGAGTAGAAGTAAAAGACAAATGAAACTAGGATAGCAAAATCAAAGAAACTCTAAAATCCATTAATGAATACAGTTGCAAAAATTTCAATTACTTATAAAAGCATGCAGGTTCAGTCAGACATTATTGTATCCACTAAGCAGGAAAAGACTATGAGTGTGTCATCAAACATCCAATCTTCCAATTTAGCAACTCACCCTGGCACGGCGTAGTGGCTCAACATCTTTGGAAGCATAAACTCCAAAACCATCCGGTCCTTCTTTAAATTCAACTCCATAAGCTCGCATGCTTCGGACATACCCTATCTTGTAGAAATCAGGGTCTGCGGGCTCCAACTGTGGAATTCAAAGATAATAGTTGCTATCACATTTTTGGCAGAAACTATAAAGAACCACTAATTGGAAAGGTAATATGTGAAGAAATTAAACCAAAATGTATTGTTTTCGTCCTCAATTGCCACAAACGAACTCCAACAAATCTATGGTTACTAAGTAGAAGTTTTGAAATACTCATTCATTGTACTTTTAGACAAGATTGTAGACAATAATATTATCGCCACCAAAATGATACCTTAAATTTCCAAGACCTTTTAGTTGTCCTAATTTTTCTTTCTATACATTTTCCCTTAGCCCCAAACAGAATATAAAGAAACGAAAAAAAGAGCAAAGATGTGATTTGACCTCGGAAGCTGATTCTTCGACTTGGGTAGACTGGAACAGTGGAAATGGAGGACTCTCGGCGGTAGCTCTGATGGGCTGAATGCTGACATTTGCGTCAGTGGTAGAAAAGTAGCTGGGTCGTGGTGACCATCCATGCTTGAAGTCTTTCAACTGCTTCATATATATACCAAAATTAGGATAGAGAATTAAACGCGAATTTACATATATGTGTAATTGTGTGCATATATCTATGTATATGTAATAGACGAACACAGAGAGAAAGAATGGGACCTGGGTCTGGGTGTTGGAAAAGAAGCAGTGAGAGAGTTGCTGAAGAGAAACAGAGGAGGCCATTGGAGAAAGATGTTAGAGAAATAAATCAAGTGAAGCTCAAGTAGAAAAGAAAGAGAGAGCTTTTCAACAAGTTAGACAACGTTATCCACTTTGGCAGTCATTCTTTTAAACATATAACAACTGCCACTTCCTTCTTATATATTTTTCTCCTCTATGGCGTTCTTTTATGTTTATTAAATAATGGTTATTTTGTTTATTAACGGTGTAATATTCTATAATTGTTATAGTTTAATATACCTTCATTATTGTATTTATTGAAATAATTATATATCTAAATGAATATTTTCATTTCCTTGACCTCAGTAACTTTGATTTAATACAAATAGCTTAAACAGAAATTCTTGCAAGAAATTACACCAGAGAATAAATGACATTAGATATAGAGAGAGAACATTTTTTTTTTCTTTTTTTTGGATTTATTTATTTTGTGCCTATTAATGATTTATTGCATTTTGAATTAAAATTTATGATGATTTATAATGAGAGGAATATTTTTGAAGCCCAAATATATTAAAAAAGAAATAAAAGTACACATCAATTTTGGCCACACAAAAGCCATTAGAAAAGACCATGGCCTCATTAAAACCCTTTGATAAAAAAACCTCGTCGAGAAAACCATCAAAGGGAAAAAGGGTACCAGAAATGACAAACATCCAACAAACTAATAAAAAGAATAACATCCAAAACATCACATAAACCGAAAGCATTTGGCCCCATAAATTGAGAACATGCAAGGCAAAGGAAGAAACAGGCAAATAGAAATCCCAATAATCCTGTGAGACCGAAAGAGCCCTTTTCATAAGAGAATCCGCCACCATATTGCATTCTCTGTAAATATGAGAAACCTTGACGCGAATAGAATCAATGAAAGTCAGCAACCATCCTCCAGGGGACATGTAAAGAACGCTGTTGAATAAGTTGAACTACCACCATAAAGTCACATTCCAACCAAAGAAAGTCTCAACTAAAAGACTGGGCATACGTAAAGCCTTAATGACCACCCAAAGCTCAGCTTCCAAAGCCGTATTCTGATGAAGAGAAGACTAGAAACAACCTTTTATAAATTCTTGAGATGTGCAAAACACCCCACCAGAACTAAAAGATTGAACAACACGAATGCTAACTTAAACAAAATCCAGCACTTTCAAATTTTCATGTTAATACAGGCATGCCCAGAAAGTGCTGTAATGCCTATGGTACATTGGAAACTATTTCACTGTATTTCAAGTTGATAAAGAGTGATCCTCAAAGGGGACAGAATACAAACATTTTCCTCAGTTTTACTCCTTCCCAATATCATAGAGCACAAAATGAACCAAGCATCATTGCCTTCATGTTCTAAGGAGACCATTTGTATTCAAGATGCTCAGGCATTTCCAAAATCAGCTCTTGAAGTCTTTGCAGTGAGATGTGTAACAACAATACCATATAAACTACCTTGGCGAAAAGCTTTACCCTTTATGCATGTCAGGGGACGACAATTCTCAAGAAGTGCCGCTTAATCCTTCGTAAGAACTCTAGTGATCCTGTATAGACGGGGAAGTAAGTGAGCACTAGAACACAATTAAAGGAAAGAAAACTTGGTTGAAATAGACCAGATTGTGTGAAGGCTGAAAGTTATGTGATTTAAAACCTTAAGTTCAACAAACAGTCTAGTATGCAATTCCACCTTGTGATCCTACTAGCATAGAATGTCCATATTTTGAATGTTTATCATACCCCTGTAGATAACACTTCCAGCGAAAAATGTTAGTTTAGGTTCATGTGTGCTTTCTTAAGCCTTATGACATAGGGGTATTGTTTTACTTTTCCAGACTTTCCACAGATGGGTTGTTGACTGGGGTTTTGTCATGTTATCATCTTTCTAGTTTGATGTTATGGTCTAGCAGAGTCTTAATTTAGTTTTAATTGTTTCCTTTTTCAAGTACTTATAAACTACATAGAGTAGGTTTAGTTCAAGTCTAGATACAAGGATGCAATTTATTTAAATTAATAGAAAAGCAATCAGAAATATTTTTTAAAACTATACATCCTAGGAGTGATGTCTGGGCTTATCTTTCCAGCATCATCAATCTTCCTTCAAACCTCACTAAAACCATAAATCTATCTAAATTTCCTTACTGCAACCACGCGTCTCACAAAACCAAACATATCTAAATCTATCTTTAGGCCCCTTCACCCTCCCACCTTCCAACCCCTTCCAGTTAAACTCATTCAGTGAACCCAAATTTGATTACAGCTTGAAAAGAACAGGTTGTTGCATTCAATAAAAACTAGCATGTAAACGCTCCAGAAGAAAGAAATGAAGAAATTTCAGTCTTAACATAGGGTATGAAATGAAAAATTATGTATTTTCTCTCTTTTTATCTTAATGTTCTTTGTGTTGCAGAAAGATAGTTGAAAACAAAGTTAAAGCATATGCGCTACAGCCCAAAAAATAATAGCTGACCTCTTCTATTCCTTCCAATTGGCAATCATGTGATCCAACAGTACCAAAACCTTCCCCGCACCTTCATCACTTTCACCATCCCCGAGACAACCCAGAGGCTCATTCAACTCCATTGCCTCCCTAATCCTTGCCTCCCACAACAAACCCCTACAAATCCTCTTCTTCAAATTGCCACCCGGAAAAACATTCGCAGCCACCATGGCCCTCACAACCTTCAAAGCCTCAAGAACCATCCTGTTCCTGCAAAACCCACTGACCAAAACCCCACAAACCTTCCCATCAAGCACGCAAGGCGAGCCTGGCCTGACAATCCAGTTGAACACTTTGAGGGCCTCTTTGGGCTTACCCTTTTTGAAATACGAAGCAACGAGCATGGTGTTGATAGGCATCAGGTAGTGGTGCGAAACCGGGCTGTGCCTGAGGCGGGTGAGAAGGGACATGGGTCGGGCCATGTCCGGCTGGGAAGCAAGAGAATCGACGAGAATAGAAAGAGAGATGGATTTGGGAGGTGGGTTTGTGAGGAGGGCTGTAATGGTGAGGTGGATTGCCGTGGGGAGTTGGTCGGAGAGGCAGAGGCGTGGGATGAGGAGGTTGATCTTGGTGAGCTCTTCTTGGGATAGAATTTGATTGGTTGATTGTTGTGGGGAAGATGATAGACATGAGACTGAGAATGTTTGGAAACCGAGAAAGATGTTTGATTTCGATGGAAAGAAGAGGAGTTGAAGGTGCCGATTGAGAGCTTTCATTCTCAGGCGGTATAGACTGCGCAAGGAAGTGACCACACCAATTTTCACTGGCTTTTCAAACTTTCACATTATGTCATTATTTAGGAACAATTTTGAGACTCCCACATGTTAATTATTTATGAATTAATATTAATTATTTACGTATTAATGTTATTAATTATAGATATATTACTTATGAACTAATATTATTCACTTATGAATTAATATTAATTAATTTATAAATCAATATTAATCAATGATATATTAATAATACTCATTATAAATAATGTTACACACTAATATTACTCACTTATAGTTGGTATGTTACTCACACTTATAGATGATACTCACTTATAGACGATGTTAGATGATTCAACATTAAGCCTTTATTAGAGGATCTCATTGTAAAAAATTTCCATAATTTATACCAATTTGACATAATATAACATTTTTTTTTTGTAATTACATAATATTAAATTTAAGTTGATATATTGTTATAACTAAGCACCAAAAAAAAAAACTAAGATTCCAGAATTTATTTGTGTATTTATAAAGTAATTCTTGGGGAATCATCCCTAGGGGAGTTTCTTTTTTGTTGAATAATTCCTAGAGAACTTTTTTTTTTTTTTTTTTTTGGTGAAATTAATCCTTAGGATGCCTGATTATTTAAATTTGGCCTATTTAAACTTTCTATTCAAATGCTTGAATTAGAAAATTCATTTTTTTTTTAATTTGATACTTTATGTTGTCCAAGGCAGTCTTGAATTATATAGTCCACGAAAGCCGCAGAAAGAACAACAATTTTGTAGAATTTGTGGATCCATGCTAAGTAGCATATATCTTGTTGTTGTTTCTTTTTTCTTTTTTTAAGAAAAAATAATCCTTTGTTCCATAATCTTTGTATTGATCATTACATTCAATCCTCATTTTTACCTCATGCAACAATTTACACCATGACACCTTTATTTACAAACAGAAAAAAGCTGTTCCATGAAGAAAGTTCCTGTATTTAGAATCTCACAAAGACATTAAATCCTAAATGGTAGTACAACGGAACTGGTTCTCTCGCCCTGGTCTTTGTAAGAAATTCCTAATATCTATTACTCCTATGGATGCTCTTCTGGTATCACCAACTCCTTTAGCTTTTCATTTCTGCAGAGGGAAACAATGACTATAACACACTTTTAAGAATATAGTGCAGAAAGAAGAGATCTTCCAAAGCTAAGATTCAGTTACCTCGTATGTATATCCGTATATACAGTCATACTGAAGTTTGACGTAAGGGTTCTGCTTCAGCGGTCTGGACTTGATTGTGATGGTGATTGTCGAGAGGCATGTATTGCGACATAATTGCCATGATCTCCGAGTCCATGTAAGACTGCAATGGAAGGAAATTTGTTAACATGTAAAGAGTTACTAATATAGGATATAAATTAACAAGATGGCCATGAAGTTGGCAAATGGAGAAAGTTTGGACATACCCGAAGTCTATACTTGTAAAATACATAACCGACTACACCAACTCCTGCTACGGCCGCAAGTACCAAGAAAGTGAGGAACATTGCAAATCTTGATCCATGTCTTTCTGCATGCAACATGGGAACATAAATTAACAAATGCATCATCCAGGATCGCCAGCAATCAATTTCAACAAGAACAGATGTTTTTGTCTGTAAATAAGAGTCAATTACAGATTATGACTCGACTATGCTGCCTTACCTATACATGCATCTTGCTCCTTTATATAGAGTTGGTTTCCCTTGCACTTGCAGTCATATCCACCCCAAGTGTTCTTACAGCTGCAACCATCACATTGACAGGCAGTTCTTTCCTTGCACTCATTGACATCTATTTCACAATTAAACAAATAAAAACAAATTATTTTTAATATAATGTTTCACAATACTAAAATAAAAAGTCGAAAGAGCAGCATTGTTTGACAATAGTCATACTCATACTAGAAAAGAGCATCACCTTCACATTTATGACCATCCCCGTGAAAGCCTTCAGGGCATCGACAGCCAGATAGTTCGGAGTTCTATGAAGAAAATAGTTTTGGTTAGACAGTAATGAAAAATATAAATTTCAAATATATAAATGTCTGATTAAGAAAAATGGAAAACCAGTATAAATGATGAGAGGGTAAAAACCACTAACTGAGCAAGCTGAGAAAGTTAACCCATGTGTAGTTTCTGACCAACATCCTCCATTGTTCATTGTGCATCTAGCTGGTCCATAAGCTGTTGAGAAAAAAGTAAAGTAACACAAGTGCTTTATATGCCTGCTGCATAGTGCTGGATGCTAATTAAGTAAAATTGTTATCCCAGCATTAGCTACCCACTACTTATGGGTGTTCATCTTCTTATGGATCACTGTATTTTGGATTATTTCATTATACTCCAAATGTATTTATGAATCTCCAGGAAAATAAGAAGAATAGAGGAAAAATTTAATGGGTATATACAGGAATAGCTCTTTTCTAGAACAAAAAATGGTGTACCTTCACAAGATGTATAACCATCACCCTTGTACTGAACACCATTCAATGCAGGGCACTCGCAAACTCTTCCCCTAAATGTATCCTGAATGAAAACAAAAAGGAAAATAAAAAGAAATTCAATTATAGATACAGAGCTAAAACCCAAAATCCTTTTCAGAAAAGTCTATGTATACCCTGCATGCTGTTATATTAGAATGCTTGTCCCGCCAACAGCCACCATTGTTGTGAAGGCACTCATTTGTCTCAAGATCTGCTTAAATCAAATTTGGAAAAAGAAAAAAAAAATGAAAAAGGTGGAAGAAAAAAATATCAGTGCATATTTATAAGATAAGAGTAACGTAATTTTTACAAAATTGAAATGAGATAAGGACTTCAACCTCCACTTAAACAAACAGGTGGCTCAGTTGACTCCTTAAATCCAGCACATATGGCCTTCAGAACAGATGTTCTCTCCAATTTTCCTTCAAAATGGAGCAAATTAAGCACTTTAGATTCCTCATACAGTACATAAATGGGGAGGCAAAAAGTAAATTCAGAGAGCAGTTATCAGCAAGAGGTGAATTGGCACGACTGCTTACATGATATGCTACTTATATCCCTCATACCATAAAAATGTAACATATTATTGAGAAAAGATATTGGACTGTGAATAAAAAATATTTTTATATGGATTTTAGACTGAACCAAACAAGTTTAATTCAAATTGCTTTGTCTTTAGAGTTATGAGTTCAAAACAATTAATACACAATGAACATGAGAAACAAGAAACAGAGCAGCTGAGCAGACTATAACAAACCTCGAAACTGAACATTATTAATAACCAATGTTGGCAAGATGGTCACATCACCGCGAGATCCTTTCCCGACCTAAATATCAGAGAGGAAGTAAAAAAAAAATAAATGAAAATCAATTTAAAATTAATCCATCAAACTGGTTCATATACATCTTTTTGGGAATTGGGATATATGTGTTTCTGAACATCTATATACAAATAATATTTTCAGCAGCCTTATGATCTATAAGAGGTATTGGTTTGAGACGAAAAATATAAGTTTACCTGTACTACTTGCTCAGTTTTTAGCACTTCATTCTCTACATCAGCTAAAGGGTCACCCATACATTTTTTGATCTTCTCAGTGGGTAAATCTGCATTCATCATATGAAAGTTATTAGAAAATACACAAACAGGACTGCATAAAAAGCAATACCAGTCAGAAGCAGGTACCAAGAGATTTCATAACTTCCTCAGCACATTCTTTGCTATATCTTTTATCTTTCATGGAACATCTGATATGGAAGTCAGTCACGAAATCCCACCAAACCCATGATTGGTTGCTCTCGTTAGCAACTCTATGCACACAAAGCTGCCTTAAGTTCTCATACACCACATCCTTCCCTTCATACCCCTCTCCGAAATCCTTCTCTGGATCAGGTGCACAATATCTTCCATGGTTTATGCACTGAGACTTGCATTGGCTGGTAAGGATGAAGGCCGGAGGACAATACCAAGTTATGTAGTGTGGAGTAAAGAGGGTGTAACCCCCTTTCTCAAGAATCTGAGCATGACCCTTGAAACTCTTCACAAAATCCATTTGCTCATCGCAACGAGCCCCACACTCGTCGTTGCTATTTGTCCAGAACTCATACTCAACTCTCTGATCAGGGTGGGGCATCGACTCACTCCAATCTAATTTGACTACAACATCTTCCTTGTTCTCCAAAGCCTTCTTCAAGCTGTCACCGAAAGATTTCTCTATTAAAGCTGATGGAATTCCAATCTTCTCAATGTACCCATCTGCATCATTGCTCTCCTCGGGAGAATCCATCGTTATTAGAGGCTCGTTTACATTATCAGCAACCAAAACTGCTGAAGCCCCAGCCTGTTGAGCATTCCACACCTTCAATGCAAAGTAGCAACCTACAAAGACAACAGAAAAAAATAAAAATAAAAATAAATAAAAAACAGAATATTCATTTTAATTAACACAACTTGTAATAGATTAGTCATTCATTTCGAAAACTGATATTCATGGTTCATTTATAAGTATCATTGAACAGAATTCCCATCCTTTTCAAACCAAATGCGAATTGCAGTAGGAACAATTTTAACCAAAAGAAAAATAAATAAATCCTTAGAAGCGGTTGTAATTTTAAACATCTGCTCATTGCTTTCTGGTTTTCTGGTATTCGAGAAGCATAGAGGAGAGGTGCAGATTGTGTTGACCTCAATAGAGAAAAACAAAACAAAAAGAGTGAATGGGAAGAAGAAGATTTTTGTTCCAAATGATGGCCCACATAAATTACAGAAGACAGAGAACCAAATATCTGATTTACGATAATTGAACAGTTATTGCAATGAAGATGCCAAAAAGTTAAAAAGAAAAGGCTTCGGTATTTATTATAGCAACTTGACATTCCAGGTCTAGCAATGTTTTTGGCCTTATTTGGAGATTACCAACAAGATTTAAACAGGGGAGAAAACAGAGCAACTATAACAAAAGCGTGGTCAAACCCAAGACATCCAAAACAAAAACCTAGAAAAGAAAAATACTAATCAACTATTTTTAAACTTTCACTCCAAATCTAGTGGAACAAGCAAAACCAACACTTATCCACTACCAAAAACTGCATACTTTTAACAAAGCAAGTAGTTTTTAATTTCCAAAGACCAAAAAACAAAGAAAGGAACAAACAACTTTCAGTTTATGGATCTCGCCGAACAAGTTATCAATGAGTGTTTTTGTTCTGATGAATAAGCCATCAAACAAAATTATTAAAAATAGTATCTTTTCAACTGGGTAAGAGTCAGATTCACAAAGAGAGATTGCCAAAACAATACACAATCACATGTTGCTAAAGGTTCAAAAAGACTTCGAAATTCATGAACCATCAATCAAATTCCCCACCAAAACCGACAACTTTTCCAAAAGAAATTGACAAAAAAGCTCTGGATAAGGAAATTAGACAAACAAACAATTTTCATAGAGAGACAGGAGTGCAGAACATAAATTATTATTACCTCCACGATCAAGAAGAAGAACGGTGAGGCGAGGAAAACGAGGCTTAAAAGGCTTATCACCTTCAAAGGGCTGGCACCCAGAAGAGCCTTTATCGGGATAAACAACAGAACCAACAATGAAACCACCATAGTCAGGAACTCCAAAGTTCCCAATAGCACCATCATGCTTACCACGCATGCTCAATGGAGACAGAACTCTGATGCTCTCCGTCTCCACCACGAACCTTGCATGGACATGGTTTCCCAGAATACCCAGTAGCAGAAACAGAGCTAAGAGCTTCCTTAGAGAAGAAGCCATGAAAGAAGCATTATTCATGATGAGCTTCCTAACTCAGAGTTGCTAAAGGGTTTTCTTTCTTTCTTCTTCACCAAAGGGAGAGAGAAAAATGGAAGAGAAAGGAAATGGAGACGTGTCTTTGAATGTACTCTGCAACGGTCTACAGGTGGAGAGAAAAGAAGACATATAAGAAGGTTGGTTTGGTTTGGAGAGAGAGATAGACTTTTCTTTGTCTCCATGAGAGAGTGTTTAAGTTTCTCTATCGAGCTGTGACGTAAAGGAAACGACAGGTAAGACTTAAGAGACAGAGAAGTGTTGGACGGAGTCTTTGGAACTACCTCTATTTTTTATTTTTATTTTTTGGTAAATAACCTCTATTTTTTATTTATCAATTAAATTTGTTTAATGGATTATATATTCTATCAATAAAAAATTTGTTTATTCTATAGTTTTTTTTTTTTGGGTCAAGTAATGCTCGGGAGAAAAGTTATTTCTTCGTTTCTAAGAAAAAGATATATATTCATTTTATTTATTTAATAAGAATTTATTTTTTTAACCCTGCTTGACTCTTTCAACTTGTTAGACCGATTTTTTTGATCGTCTCATTTTCTTTGGAATTTTAAGGAAAACAAAAAGTTTTCCTAAGAAATACCAAAAATTAATATTAAGAAAATGAAAATCAATGGATTGTCTACTACATCTAAATGTCACTTAAAGCAAAGTCTCTAGATAATCGGTAATGACTTGATGATAATTTTAAAAAAATTAATTCAAAATTAGCTAAAATTCTCTTTTTCTAATTTATTTTAAAAACGCAAAAATAAAAATTATGAAATTATTATATAATTAATTAATAAACCAAAAAATGACATTGTTTTCTCTTTTAAAATTTTGAAGCAAAGTAAATATATAAAAAATTATTTTCTTTTTCTTTATATTTTTTAAAGTGTTTTCAGAAATATTTTATTTTTTCAGTTTAATTATACAGTAATACTATACGGTTCTGATATGAAAATTTATATATTTATATATATATTTATATATATATATTACGTATTATTATATTTATGTACAGGGTTCAAAATCTTTTACTCCATATTTACTAATAAGATCCTATACAAAAAATAGTACACATTAATTTTGTTAAGTGATTTTTTTATTTTTTTTTATTATTTTTTTTTTTGGGGTGAATATTATCAAGTGTCTTTTAGAAGAGAGCCTGGTGAAAAAGTTAATGTACATGATTATTATATATTTCATGTAAAATAACATGAAAAACAAAATCAATTTATCTTTCTATATACATGCAAAACATGATGTTTTTGTTTGTAATATGGCGCACAATGAATTCATGAAAGTAACGATCTAATGGGCATTATTTTTAATAGACAATCATTAATGGCTAGAAAAAAGAAAAAAGATAAGGAAAAGGAAAAAAATTAACGGGACGAAGACTTAATTTGTAATTTTCTAAAGTCTTATAAAGTCTTTGTGGAGATTTCGCAAAAAAATAAAAATAAAAGTCTTTGTGGAGGTTTAAGTCAATGGAAAAAATTAGTAGACCGTACAATACAAGTTTGAGTAATTAAAGGGCAACCAATAAGATTAAGATCGACTAGTCAATTTTTCGTCTTTGGCCCCTGGGATCTCTTTGCAATTAAAATATTTATTTCTCAACTTTGCATTTCCTTATAATTATATATAATATTACATATTTTTTGAATAAAAATTTGTAATTTTGAAGTCATGGTTTGTGTTGATTGTGTAGAAGAACCATCCCATAATTGCTAAGTTGTATAAAATTATAGCAAATACACTTGGTGTCAATAATTTTGTAAATTAATAATATGTAAATTAACCAACTAATTCAAATTCAAATTAGAAAATCTAAGTTCTGACTATTCCTTAGTGTAATTTACCCGGCCAAAGTTGACTTTACTCCAATATTTATATAATGCGAACATTTTGTTTATGGCAAAAACTATATACATATATAAAGTAAATTTATTGTGCATTTAACAACAACAATACATGTAAACTATCATTAAAAATTTATTTTAATTTTTTTTTCTAATATATGTATTTATATATATATATGTGTGTGTGTATGTTTGTGTGAGTGCTGAATAAGTATATTCATAATATTTAATTTAATACAATATAATAATATATAATCCAACGATTTTAAATTCTTAAATTTATTTATTTTAACTTAAAAAAATTAAAAATATCCACTCTCACACACACACACATATATATCTGAATGTCTATTCGATTCAACAAAAAATAAAATAAAAAAATTTGAATCTATATTTGGTGTCAGTTCCATCTACTTTCGTTTTGTTTTTTTTTTGCTAAGATCCATCTACTTTCGTTTTGAACAAAGAGTTAGTCTTTTTCATGCACCAACCAGTCTTTTAGATGATTACAAAGAAATTCCAACTTCATTTTCCCCACCTCCGTTTAGTGCATTGGATCAGAAGGCCCAATTATTGAGAGGGTGGGGTATAAATGGGCCTCAAAATGAGCCTTAAGAAGTTCGGCCCTTAGTTAAATTAGGCTCCATCTAACAAATAATTTGAAACATGTTTTATTGTACAACCCAAAACAAAACAAAACAATTTAGGTGGATTATTTGAATTTGGGGATCATTATACCATAAAATAATAGTTCTAGGGATATTGTTTGTACAGAAATATGAGATTGAAAATTTGAATTCGGAAATTATTGGTGCAAGAGAAAACAAAAAAAAAACAAAAAACAATAGTTTTACCGATAGACTTTTCTCAATAACTAATTAATTGATTGAACAACTTAGTCCTTTTTTTAGCCTTATGAACCTTCATGTAAAATACTCGTGGGAGCTTTTACTGTAGTATTGATATCCAACAATATGAAACTTTTAAGTACTTAAAAACAAAGAGAGAGAGGGAAAAAAAGAAAAAAAAGAAAAAAAAAAGAGAAACAAATCTCCTACAGCTAATAAGTTTTATTGAAATTCCATTTGTGTTCAACTATATATATTTTCTTCCCCAAAAAAGACGTTGGAGTTAAGGAATAAAATTTACATAAGAAAAAAAGAACATAAAATGAACAGGATCCCAAATATTTAAATAAAAAACATAAAAAAATTAGAAGAATAAGCCGTGGCCAAAATTTGCTACCTGTCACATGTCATTCAATTATATGTATAAATATATAGATAAAAACAGAATAATAAATGAAAAAGATAATTTTAGTCATTTATTTACTAGTTGCCTCATATCATTAGATCCTCTAAAGCTTAAATGAATACATTTTGGAAATTCATTCCACTATATTAATGATAAATTCAAAGATCAGTCTTTCACAATGTGCTTCATGATATTTTACTAAAAACATAAAACTCCAACAAGATTAATTATACCTAAAGCTACAAACTCCAACTCCAACATAATTAATAATGCATAAAAACTATGTACAACTCTGTACCAGTTAATTTGCAAATTTGATCACAATCTGCCTTCACGTTGTTTCTTTCTCCATTCCCATGGCTCCTCCGGGTTTCGTAAAGCCCATAACCCCATTCTCTTTGCTTGAGCCTCTTTTTGCCACTGAAAATGATACAATTTTTAGATTTAGAAAGGGGATGAGACATGTTAAAGCATTGGAAAATAGCAAACATGTTAATTCCTACCCTTGCAAATTCTATGCGTTTGTCATAGGCTATGTAGTGCCAGGCAAACCCTTTTTTGAGCATCGCTTCCTGATTTAAATCCATAAGGAATAAGACTTTTTTTCGTTTAATATTCAGAGAAGAAGTTCTGGAAATTGTTAAACACATATAGTACCTGTACAAAAATGCCATTGCAATATATATCACCTACAGTACGACCATAACGATCTTCGCCATATACTAGTATTCTCAAACACTTTCCCTGAGCAAGCTTAGCTAGTTCCTCTTTGGCTTCTTCTCCATAAGGCATTCCACCTTCTGGTGCATCTATTCCCCTGTATACATATAGCCTTAGGATTATTAGTCCTAGTCCACAGAGTAGGATTTCAGCTCTTCAAATTCAGTGTATAGAGATAATTATTATATATAAGTATACCGTAATCGAATCCTATACTTCCGAGCAAGAATTTCCTGGTTCTGAATATTTAGTACCCTGGTAACACAATTTATGAAATCCACTTTGAAAGTTAAGCAGCAGAGATCTGAAGTATTTATTAATCAAAATTCAGACATGATAAAATTGAACATCCAACCGATATCCAGCATCAATTATCCTATTGTGGAGTTCATCAGCCTTTGCATAATTCTTTTTTTCTCGTGCTTTCGATCTTTTCACAGCTGCTAAGTTTACTTCTGGGGGTATGCACAATGACTCACGCGGATCTGCTGTACTGACATAAACTGTCACTGTATCACCATCTGCAACTGCTTTTGCATCGACCTGGTTTCAATCAAAATGATTCATCATACATAGGTAAATTATCAAAATTAGCTTCATGGATGACAATTTTTTTTTTTTTTTCTGTGTCCTAAGCATATAAAAATACATGAAAGTAATTAATATTTTTACTGGAAGTGACTGCATTTCGAACTTCACTTCCTCAGGTAATGAAGTTGGAATCCCAGCAGAGAGATCAACAAGAGTTTCAAGAAGTGGGAGACCATAAAAAGCCAATAAGCCCTATAAATAAGCAATTGCACACAGAGAATAAGTTAATATGTTAATTTCTTCCACTCTAATTTCAAGCATTACCTAACAACCTTAACATTACAAATGCACCTCAACGTCTGGCTTTTGGTGTCTGCTCAAGGTTTGGATTATAAGCCTAGCTGTTTCTTCAGTTGTTCTTGGAGGTGGTTTCGCTTCCTTCCAAGCCTCAACTAATTTTCCATACCTTCAGATACACATACATTTTGCCAAATTATTCTCCAGAGAGAAAAATAAAAATAAAAAAATGTATAAACTGCAAAAAGGTTCAAGCCAATGAGTTTTACTAGTAACTTCTAACATAAGGACACAAATATATAAAAAAAAAAATTCAAAGAACTACAAAAAAGTGACAGATTTGCACGTGACAAACCATTTAGCCTGAGCCTTCCTGGAGGAGATGACATGCTTGCTGAGTCCTTCTGGGACCTAATATCATGAAAAACAAAACAAAAGGGGAAAAGAAGAAACATTTTCAAAATGTAATAATTTCTCTCTCTTGAGATATGTACATAAGAAACAAACCCAGATATCATTTTATTTTACTTAGTCAAATACCCATTTCCCCATATCCTGGCTATCAAATACCCATTTCCCCATATCCTGGCTAAAACAACACCAATTTGTTCTTTCCCTAAACAAATAATCATTTTTCTTTACAAAATCCTTCTACTTGCAGGCAAGTTGAACTTTTTACATTCCAATATCGGTCTTTCAATCTTAGCAAAAAAACCAAATTCAACATTGCAATTATATATAGCAGTAAAGTGAATCATTTTCCATGAAAGTGGAACGAAAAAGTAAGCGAAAAGGAACCTCCAACATATATATATACCTGAGAAGTGATCTGGAACTGGAAAAGGTCCTGGGCAAGAGCCGAAACGCCTACGTTGGCAGCAGAAACGCCATGGGGACCCAGTGATTGAGAGTAGTCATCAGTGGTCGTGGGTTTACAGCAATGCCCATACAGAGACCTTAAGACGTTTCCCATTTCCTGTTGTTGTTGTTGTTGTTGTTGTCGATCTCAGAGACTCTGATCAGATTGGATTCACAAAGTGAAGCTCAAGCAGCGAAGAACAGAGGAAAAAGAAAGACCTTTTAGACCATACACAATGAGAGGAAAGAACCATCGCATTTATACAAATTAAGAAGGGTTAAATTCAAAAGCCGAATTTTGACTTTTGATCTAAATTAAATTAATTTTTTAGATTTTTAAATATATATTTACAGTTTTTATTAGAAATTTATAATTGCTATTACATTTTTATTTAACTATTAATAAAAATAAAATATATTTTGAAATAAAGTATAATGATAATTATATTTATTAATAAAGACATTATTAAAATTTTAAAAAATTTAATTTAATTTTGGTCAAATTTTAAAATTGAGGATGAAATTAACTTTTTTTTGAGATTAACCTTTAGAATAAAAAATAAAGTATAATACATCTGCCACATTTTTATCTTTAGTTTTTTTTGGGTGAAAATTCAGAGTTTCATATAAACTAAGGGTGGGCTCGGTCTGATTTGAGTTGATTTTTTGTAAAAATTAAGACCAAATTGTAGTTGTCAGTTTTGTTTAATAACAAACCAAACTAAACCGTTAGAACTACTCAAACTAAACCGAACCAAACCGTTATAACGGTTTGGTTTAACGGTTTGAACTGCGATATTTAATTTTATAGTCAAACTTAATCTACAAAACTAAAATTTAATTTTATAGTCTAAAGTTTAAACTAATTTTAATACTACAGTACTAAATTCAAATTCAAAATATTACAATTCAAACTAAAACAAAGTATTACAATCCAAAATGAAAATTGTAAACATCCCAAACATGAGAAGAAAAACATAAAATATATCAAGCATCCCAAACATAAATATTAATAATATATATCATTAATAATAAAAAATATTATAAATATATTATATATTAACATGCAGTTTAAGTTGGTTTGGTCTAAAAACCATCCAAACTGCAAACAAAACCGTTGGTTGCGGTTTGGTTACACAACAAACCGAACAAAACTGTTTTTCTCCATAAACCAAACCAAACCGAACAGTTTAGTTCGATTTAACAATTTGATTCAGTTTTTGCCAACCTCTAGTAGAAACCACAAAGAAAGAAACAGCCACAGCCATTGAACAGCTGTCCCAGCACCAGAAAGAGGAATGTTTCTTTCCTCTAGATCTAAGCAATCTAAAATATTTTTAGTTTGACATTAGGAAGGGGTTGCAATTAGGAGTGGGCGCGGTCTGGTTTGGTCTGGTTTTTTATAAAAATTCAAACCAAACCATTCATAAACGATTTGGTTTAACAGTTTAGACTGCGACATTTAATTTTACAGTCCAAAATAATTATAAAACTAAAATTTAATTTTGTAGTTCAAAATTTAAACTAATTTTAATACTACAGTACTAAATTCAAATTAAAAATATTACAATTCAAAATCTAAATTAAAATAAAGTATTACAATCCAAACTAAAAATTAAAAATATATATTAGTTATATATATTATTAATAATAAAAAATATTATAAATGTATATAATATTAAGTGCGGTTTGCGATTTGGTCTGGTCTAAAAATTATCTAAACTACAAACTAAACTATTAATGATAATTTTTTAACATAGTAAACTAAACCAAACTATTATTTTTTACAAACCAAACCAAATAGAACCAAAAAACAATTTAGCTCAGTTTTATCCGCCTCCTGTTGCAACTTGCAATCACATACGCTAAAGTTAACACCATGTGCTTGCCCACTAAACTGTTTGAGTAAGACTATCTACCTCTCATTCACCAAAAAAAAAAGATGATCTCACTTTGTTTGAGTAAATTAAAGCTAACGCTTTCAAATTATAAAAATTATAACAGCATTTTAAATGTAAATTATTGTATATATGATATAAAATAAAAATATTATTTAAATTTAAATAATACAAATGTATAATAATTTTAAAATTATTTTTTAATAATATGGGCATGAATTATTTATTATTCTTAATTAATTATATATTTTATTTAAATATTTTTAATTTTTAAACAAATTAAATTTAAAAAATTATTGTTTAGTAAATTTGATAATATTTGATAAAAAATTTTACTTTACCACATCAAATCAATATTTATTATAGACAACGAAGTATATTTTTTTAAAATAGCATATTAACTTTAATAATTTATATCCCGTTAAAAAATTTCTAAACATCACCGTTAGTGACCAAAAATACCATAATATCTTTATCAGCTTTGAAAAATGTAATTTTTGAACTTATTTTTTATCTCTCTTCCCTGAAACAGTTCTTTTCCATCTCAAAAGTCAAAACCGATTCTCTCTCTTCTCAGAAAAACTCTCTCTCTCTTTTCTCTGTCTTTTATTTAGCGCTCTCTTTTATTTTGCTTTCTCTTTCTTCTTTGCAAATGAATATGTGATTTTTCTTTCTTTCTCTCTCTTCATATTCTCTGCAAATGAATATGAAGCTCTGGTACTTCTCTCTTCTCTGCGAATGTACCCTGAGACCCTATTTAACCTTACCCAAATTTATCTGTTCCTTCCTATTGGATATTCTCTCTCGAGACTAGGAAGAAATGGTAGGAGGAAAAAGAAGAAGGAGAGAGGAGAGAGAAAAAGTATAATTTTAAAGAAAGACTCAACTACTTTTCTTCTACGCTGCTGTAGGAATCAATCACTAATTTTTCTATTTTGGTAGTAATTAATCAAACAAGCATATAGGACAAAGATGTAAGTTTCTATCATGCCCATTTTTCTTTTTCTTTTTTGTTTTCTTTTTTTGCAAATTGGTCATGCCCATTTGTATATATCAAGGAGGCTTTTCTTGCCACCAAGCTTTGGAGATTACCATGCATATATATAAGATATGCATATGGCTTTACCACTAGAAACGGTTGGAGGTTGGGTAAGGAGATGGATAATAGAAAGAATATGAGTTGAGGTTGGAAGTAGGCAAGCCATGCAAAAGTGTTGCATTTAATTAATTAACTATGTCATCTTGGTCTCCATTCACCTAATTAAGCAATGTTCATGTTTAATTACATGAGCTTGTGGAGTTATATTAAATACTGTGAAGGATTTATAAGAATTGATTAAATATTTACACTCTGTTATGATATTGGTTAAAAATAGTTTACTCCAACTCTACCGGACTAATTAATCATAATAAAAAGATTCGACCTCCAGATCTATTGCAATATCCAAATTGTTTCATAAAACCGATCTAAATTTAACAAGAAATACAAAACGATTGCCTCTACCAATCAAATCGAAACAGCAATAACTATGAAAACTAGCTAGACAGTAAATTACTAAACAGCTTGTTCTCGAGTAGAAACTGGTTTCTCATCCGCAACACCAGCACTGTTCCTCCGAACCAGCATACGTCTGCAAATCAACATGCCTCTGAATATTTCCAGAACCGCAGCGACACACCCCAAGCTTATAATAGTAACAGTGTAAGCGTGCCTCCAACTCTTTCCTGGCTCCAAAATATCTAATCCCTTGTACACGTTTGCAATGCTGAGCGCAATTGTTCCGTATCCCACAGCATAATGAAACAGGTCCCAAAAGATTCTGTATTTGTGATCCTTTTTGGGCCTCAGAAATCGTCCGGCGAGCACTTGAAGCGTTGCAAGACAGAAAAGAGTCCAGCCGATACACCTGTGGCCTCTGTATTGAATCCCCGAAGATTTGCCTCCGAGCCACAGCCCAGTTGCCCACCCAGCAACGCCAATAAAATAAGCACAGCACTGACAGGTTACATGAAGATAGAACCACACAGGATCTGCCGCTTCGAAAACTTTGACGTATCTGGCTATCATGGCCCCCACAGGCATTAAAATTCCCCAGCTGATGCCGTTGATTATTCCGTGGACGTTCTTGATGGTTGCTTTCTTGGAGTCCACGGCACTGACGGTTTGGATCTTTCCGCTGATGAAGTCTAAGCTGCCGTAGGATTTAACACTGGGTCCGGACAGGGAATGCATGCCCAGCACATTGCCTGGGAGCAGAGGCCCCTGTTGCCAGAGATGGTTGACCAGAGTTGAATTGTTAGGGAGTTGGATTCTTGCAAAGATTGTGATCTCGTTGCCGTCGGAAACCGCAGAGACATCGTAGACAGGAAAACTGAGATTGCCCTTATGAAGCTGAGTTCCGTAGCTTGCGATCGGAGACGAATAGGCAGACATATCGCCGTTGGAGTGTGGAAAAGCGACAAGAGCTTGTGCACCCACCATTCCTTTTGAAGTCGGGTTGATAGCCCAAGCGACCCATCTGGAACTGGTTTCTCCAATCTGTCTGAAAGCTATGTCCACAGTGCCTGAAGATGGATAGTAATTCCAGTGAAGACTGGAGTTCAAGACTGGTAGATCGTTGCAAGCGGCGAAGATTTTGCCATTTGCAAACTTGTGCAAGCGACATGGTACGCCCATAATGCTCCAAGGCAGCAGCGAAAAAACCGGCACTAGGAGAAGAAAGAACCGAAAACCCTTTGAGCTGCTCATCATCGCCGTGGTGAAGATTTATTAGGAACAAGAAAACGTAATTTCGAATTGATGGTGAACAGAGAAGAATTAGGAAAACGGAAACTTAGTTTCGAATGGTGCTGAACAGAGGAAAACAGTTCCTTTATTTATACAAGTTGGGATCGTTAATCGTAGTAGGAAACAATTTCTATAATTCCTAATAGGAAAAGGAACCTTATTTTAGTAGGCCAAGCCCAGCCTTTATTTCTAGTAGGAATCCTTTTGCGCTTCTATTCTTTTCACAGCCAAGTCACTCCTACGCGGTGCTTGTGCCCGACGCATTATTCTAAGACCCAAAACCGTTTTTGGATTTGTATTTATATAATTTTCAAAATTATATTATCGTATATTTTCTTTTAGAAATATACTTTTTCAAAAAAATAATTTATAATTCTATGATAGTTATACTTGTGCTTTAAAGAGTTCACTTCTTGCCCACTTGTATATTAGT
Source organism: Ochetophila trinervis (assembly GCA_003254975.1). Lineage (NCBI taxonomy): Eukaryota > Viridiplantae > Streptophyta > Magnoliopsida > Rosales > Rhamnaceae > Ochetophila > Ochetophila trinervis. The sequence goes on from QANX01007693.1 coordinate 78,199, forward strand.
TACCAAATAAAACAATGTTATATTAAAATTTCTACTAATAAAATAAAAACTATCTAATTTCTTCTAGGAAACAAATCCTTTTGCTTGTAATATTATGACTAGTCTACTACTACTACCATTTCCACAGCCAAGTCAGCGAGTCACACGCCTATGCTGTGCCAGTGCCCTCCGCATGACCCAGAGCTGTTTAAAAAAAAATATTCAAAAAGATATTGGTATTATATATTTTCTATTAGAAATATATTTTTTTTTTCATTTTTTTTATAATTTTATATTAGTTAGATTCATTACTTCTCCATATTTAAAATATATTAAAATACTATTAATAAAATAAAAATATATCACATACCGCATCTTGATAAATATCTTCTAGCTAGGTTTTTTTTTTTTGGTATATAATATCTTCTAGCTAGTTAATTACCTTTAGCTATTACATATATTTCAATTTCAAAATTACTTTCGTATCTTAGTTATTTATTTTATTTTATATACATAGAACAAAAAGAATCGGGATATTATCATTGGAAGTCTCTAAACTATATCCGATTTTACAATTTAGTCCTAAATTATTTTTTTCTCACTTCCGTCCTCAAATTTATACTCGTTTGTCACCATAACTCTTTTTTCAGGTTTCCGTTTAATTTTGGCGTTAAAACCCACGTATGAGTCACGTGAGATATATTTTGAAGGTTAATGACGTACTTTCACGCCATATGATGATATGACTTTATCATTTTGGCATGCTGGCTTTATTTCCAATCCACGTCTCCATCATAAATCCTAGTCAGCAACACGCTAGCTCCCATTCCACGATAACACACCGTAGTAGTTATTCCCCCATAAAAAAAACCGCATCAACTCATATTAGGGTTAGGTGAGTGATTACACATCTATTTCCCCCTTGAATCCACCGTAGCAATTATTCTCCCCCTAAAAAAGCACTGTATCGACTCCTGTTAGGGTTAGGTTGAAGCACCGTATCCATCTCTTTATGAACCTTCCACTTCTAAATACAAAAAAAGAAGCCATTCTCCCTATTTTCCCAAGTTCTTTACGCAAGACTTGGGAGAACCGACTGATAATTCTGAAAAACAACTGGTTGATCCTCCTATGCAAAATATGGCCGCAGCCATATAATCTTACCATTCTGATTCTGATTCATCCTTTAATTCATTTGCATACTTCTCCAAGTTTGAAATAACAGATATCACAAAAATCGTCATGGCTACGTCAGCCACTTCTCATAATCAATCCCCTAACCAAGCCAAAACTTCTGAGATGCCTACGAATCCAATCATAGAAGAACCATCAGAAATGACAGATGAGGCTCCAGAAAACTACACAAAGCTTTCAACAGGCTCATGGTTCACTTTTGATGATCTCCCTCCAGAACAATGGCGGAACCGAGTCCATGGGTTTGGCACATGGATTGAGCTACAAATGACCAGGAAAGCTAGCCTTCACGCAGTCCTAAAAGAGTTTACTTCCAAGCTTACAGGAACTCTCAGAGACTGGTTTCAAACTCTTGGAGCATACAAACAAATTCAATTCATTTGCTCCGAAAATGGCAACCAAGCTCTTGGAACCATCTACCAAGAATTTATTGGAAGTCATGACCTTATTGATACTCAAACAAGAAAATAATACTTTGCTATGAAATGTTGCTCTTTAAAGAAAAAAGATCTTGATTTCCATTATCAAAGAATGTCATGCCGATATTACATGCTCAATGGTCAAAATGATGTCAATCTGCGACAAGTTTACATAGCCTCTCTTCCTAGTGAATTACAACTAGAGTTGTCCAGATCTATTATATTAACTAGAAAGGACATGGCAAATATCACTCTTGGAGAAATTCAACAAATGGGCAACGCTGCTTTAGAAAAACTTTGTGAAACCTAAAACTTTTCTCCTCAATGATGGATGAGCACTCAAAATTCAAGAAAGCTCGCAGAAAACTCCACCTGTAAATCAAATGTAAGGAAAATCAATGCAAATGTAAGGCTCCACAAAAACATCATATTAAGAAGTTCACCCATCAAAAAGGATGAAAAGTTCGCTTCTTTAAGAGAAAATTCAGAAAAGGGCAACAAAAGTCATATCAGTGTTTTATCTGTAAATAAAAAGTACATTTTGCAAAGAATTTTCCAAAGAAAAGAACCAGAGCAGCCAAAATGATCCATCAATTACAAGCAACAGTCTTAGAGTCTCAAGATGATGAAACTGATGTTGAGTCCTTGTTTTCAAAACAAGACAAACCAGATGAAGTGACTATATTTGCACTACACTATTCCAATTCTGATGAATCAGATACAGAAGATTACATCCCTGTCTTTAGAGCTGAACTTATTCTTGGTGTTACTCTTTTTCCTCCAGTACCCAACGTCGAAATACAAATTATGCCTTCCAAATATGATGTCTCTATCAAAGCCATTTTTTATATGGACATAGGAACCCACAAGACAATGATGAATCATTCTGTACTTCCAGAAGATGCATGGGTTACTCATATTGAATATTTTGAGGCAGCTGACGAAAAAATCTTCAAGACAGGAATCATTCCCAAACACAAAATTGGAATTAAATTCTTTCCAAATTGTGTTGTTTGGTCCAAATTTTTGGGAACTGAGCTTCCTAATAAAGATATCCTCATTGGAATGGATCTTTATTGCCAAGCTGAAAGGCTAAAAATTCTTCCCCATGGACTTCAATATAAAAGAGAATTTAGACCATATACTGATATGCCTAAATTATTCTCTTTACATGAAATCCCTTTTGATTTTGAGCAAGAGAAAACTACTTTCTTAAAGCTCTGTGTTGATAGTCATGATAAGTTCACACATGAACATCCTTTTCGGAAGAATGGAGATTTCTTTATTCAGCTTCCTTTTAAGCTTAATGAGAATATCAACCCAACAAAGGCAACTCATCTAGGGATGACTCCCTCAGAACTCTCACTTGCCACACAAGAAAGTTCACAACTTCTGGCTCAAGGATTTATTGAACCAACAAAATCTGATTGGGCTTACCAAGCTTTCTATGTTGAAAAGAGATCAGAAAAGCTTCGGGGAAAAAACAGCTTGTCATTGATTATAAACCTCTAAATCATTTCCTTAATAATGATAAGTCCCCTTTTCCAAAAATAAATTCTCTTTTCACACATCTCCAAGGAGCAAAGATTTTCTCAAAGTTTGATCTTAAGGCAGGTTTCTGGCAATTGGGGATTAATCCAAAAGACAGATACAAAACTGCGTTCTGCATCCCAAATGCTCAATACAAGTGGAAGGTCCTCCATTTCGGCCTTAAAGTTGCTCATTCCTTATTTCAAAAGGCTATGGTCCGAATCTTTGAGCTCGTCCTACACAGTACATTGATCTATATTGATAATATCCTTCTTATCTCAGACAGCCCTACATCCCATAAACAATTATTGGCCCAATTCATCAAAATAGCATATTAAAATGGGATTATGTTATCTGAAAAGAAAAGTCAATTGGCCCAACATTAAATTGATTTCCTTGTAATGCATTTCAAAGATTGGAAATTTGAGCCAGGTCCACATATTGCTAAAGAGCTTCTCAACTTTCCTGATGAAAATCTTACCGTCAAACAAATCCAATAGTTCCTTTGAATTATCAATTTTTTCAGAGATTTTATTCCCAGGTATCCAGCTATACCTACCATTTGTCAACAATGTTAAAAAAGAAAGCTCCCTCTTGGGGAGAAGACCAAACTAAAGCCATCAAAGCACTAAAGAACATGGCACAAAATCCACCACCTTTAAAAGTACCTACTATAGGAAAAAGAATTCTAAAGACAAATGACATTGATCTTTTCTGGGATGCTGTGCTGATTGAGGAAGATGACATAGGCCAAAAGCATTAATGTGGTCATGCCAGTGGATAGTTCAAAGAATCGGAAAAGCATTATCTTATAATCTATAAAGAGATTTTTGCTGTCAAATATGGAATCCAAAAATTTGAATTCCATCTTCGAGAACATCACTTCGAGGTCTAAATGGATAATTCATCTTTTTCCAAGGTCCTAAAATTAAAAAACAAGACTCTTCCTGACCCTCAATTGCTAAGATTAAAGGACTGGTTTGCAAAGTATGATTTCTCAGTCCAGCATATAAAAGGGGATTGCAATCTCATTCCAAATATGCTTTCTAAACCTAAACATATCCAAGTCATTATCCCTGTCTCTTATTTCCCCCTTATTTTCATGGCTACCACTCCTCTTTGTTTAAAATCAAACATCCATAAAGGTCTTCCTCCAACTCTAAAGGATGTCACTCTGTCTCTCAAATCTAAACCTTTGCAAAAATCCATCGTCTCTACTATTTGTCAAACATCCTTACTGTAATCCCTTCTTGGAATCATCCTAATCTCTTGATCAAGATACTCCATTCCCTGTCCCTTTCCATATCCATCCAAAATCCTTTGGAGAAAATCATCTTTGGTTTCTTTGGTGTTCCACTGTATTATACTTAATTTCCCTGGTTTTCTCTCCTATGGAGATTTATCATCATCTTCATGACCCAGCCAACAAAGATTCCCTCATCTGGACCTTTTTTGAATGGTGTTCTCATCTCATGTGGTGGCGCACAAAATTTGAAAAAATAGTGGGACAACAAAATTTGTGAAAAATGAAATGAAGAAAAAGCTGTCAAAACTATGTCCATATTCATCTTCAGCAGACCTTATTTTTTTTATCCAGTAGACAATATTTTCTTGACACAGAACATTAGCTATGAGTGGTCCACCTTAGCAGATTCTCCTATTAAACAGTTAAATGTTAGAGAATCCCTCTTTGAACATCTCTGTGAGATCAATGGGCATGTTTTCCAAAAAACATGCATTTTCTACACCACCTTTGGCCTACCTCAAAAAGGCTCTAAAGATTTTCCTAGCTTATTCATTGGTCATTCTCCTAATCATCAGATTAAGCCAGGTTCTCTTGCCAATCCACTGACAAACGTTGATCATATGCAATATTTTGCCAATTCCCAAGACCCGTATGAAGATGAAGAACATAATTGTGGACCTTTCCAGCATGAAGAGCATGACCTGAATAAACCATAGTAGCACAATTTTTATACGGATCGGTCAACTCGAATGATTATAATAATTATAATCTATCTCCCAACCAAAATAGCATGTGAATAAATTCCCTCTTATTTATACTTATATTCTAGTACTATATTTGTTTATTACTGTGTTTGTATTTTGTATGGTCTAAAATTAAAGTTAAAAGGTGTGCTAGTTTTTAAAAGAAAAAATGAGTGGCTTGCATTAAAAATAAAAATAAAATAAAAGGACTTTATTTTTATTATAAAATATAAATATAAAGCTGAAATTGGAAAATATTAGGAAATGAAAAACCTAAAAGCTTAGGGTCCGTTTGTTAACGCATTCAATTTTTGTTTTTGTTTTCAGTTTTTTGTTTAGGGTTTATGATTTATAGTTTATAGTTTTTGTTTATGGTTTTTGGTTTATGTTTTTGCTAAATGGTTAAAAATGAAAAACAACAACCATTTTTTTATTTTATTTTATACAAAAAAATTATTTTTGATAATCATTTGTACTTTTTTATTTTTATTAATTTTATTTTTAAACTTTACAAATAAATTTAAACAAATCCATATTCGATTATTATCGATTCCAGATTTTGGCCCCGACCGTAATGTCTCAGGTTTCGGCCTGGACCAGGCTGTCCTAATTCTTGGTTCCAGTCCAGACCTGACAATATCGGCAGTCCCGAGTACTGCCCTCGACCGGGCTATCCCTGGTTCTAGCCTAGGCCAGGCAATTCCGGATTCTGGCCCAGACTAGGCTGTCACGGGTTCCTACACGGACCGGGTTGTCCCAAGTTCCGACCCGGACTAGTCGGTCCTGGGTTCCGACCTCGACAAGGCAGTCCGGGGTTCCGGCCAGGACCTGGCTGTCACAGCCTAATTATTAAGTCATGCCATTTAATTTTTTTTAAAATAAAGCACTATTTATGCAAGCCAGCCCAATGTTTTTATTTTGCTAAGCCAATTTTTGTTTTAATGAACAGCCCAACCCAATGCTCAATAATCAGATTTCAAAATTTTAAATAAAAATAACAATTTATATCTTCTTCCTCATTTTCTCACGTGAAACACAAGAGAAGAAGCTCAAACTTAATTCAATCTTCTTTCTTCTCTAGAATTTTTCGTTTTTCATCCAAATTTTACAATCTTATAGTCAAAATAAAGCTTTTATCTTGCTCTTCGCAAAAGTATCATTGCATGTAGAAGAAGTGATCGTTTTTGGAAAAAAAAATTGAAGTTTTGGTCACTTTCTAAGCTTCAAGGTAAGAACTTAAACTTGATTTTGTTTTCTACACATTTTGAATATGTTTTTATGGGTTTTGAAGTATTTGTATAGGATTTTTCGAAGAGATTGCAATTTGAAATTTGGTTTTGTAAATAGAGTTTGAAAAATGTGGATTTTGAACCTCAAACAAGCATTTTTGGATTTTTATAAAAGGCTTGCATGATAGGTGTTTGATAAAAGGTCTATGAGAGTGACTTAACTAGTTTTGGAGCTTTAGTTTTAGTTTTATATTGTTGAAGTCTAAGATTTTATAACTTTATGTGGAACTTAACTTGCTAGATGACTCTCAAGAGTTAAGAAAAGAAGACAAACTTCAAGTTAATGAGGGTAAGGAGCTGAATTTGGGAAGCTAGCTTGGTTGGTGTGAAGAGTTAAGTTAAAACAAAGCTTTACAAGCTTTGGTTTGAAGTAGGTGACAATTTGGAATTTTATTTGTTGGTTTTAAATCTGAAAAGTAGGTTTTTTAATTAACTATGATGATGCTCAAATGTTATTTTGATGTTTTAGATGATACTTATATGTTTGGATAAGATTTTCAAATGTGAAATTGATATTTTGCTTCAAAAATGAAATTTGGAATTTTGCTAAAGACTGGTAGTCCGTGATTTGATGTGTGCATTTAAGGTATCTATAGTATTCGGTTTACTTTGAAATTTTTAAGGATGGAACTAGACATGTTAAAGAAAATTTAGAAGCAAGATTCATAATAAAAAGTTAAGTATTCGATTTTATATGATTTTTCCAATTTACATATTTTCTGTAAAAGTTTCAAATAGCAGCTAAAACTTCGATTTTATGAAGTTCAAAACCATATCAAATGGGCTCCTTTTGAGTTGAAATTTTGTGGAGAACTTGTTCTATGTGTCTATTTAAATTCTGAAAATTTTTGGCAATTTTGGTTTAGTAAATCATCCAGAATCAAATTTTCTCTAAGGTTATCTCAGTTTTGAAAATGATTTTTAGATTTACAATATTAAAACAAAAAAATTCATGTTGGTCCACATGTCTATTAGTCTTAGTAAAATTTCAAATTATTTGAAGGTTGTTTAATGGAAGAGAAATAGTTAAATTTGAGATAAGTTATGACATTTTTTATTAATACTCTTACTATTTAAAGTATGTTACATATCAAAAGATGTTTTGTTATGGAAATATGTATGTCAAAGGTTTTGAGTATATAATGGTTGCATTGAGTATGCTTTTGAGATACATTAAACTTTATACAAATTTGATTAAGTTAATATATGTGAAAACCAAATGGAAATAGGAAGGGTCCGGAGCTCTTGGGTTGAAAGTCCCTAATCACCATGGTAAAGTAATGAGGGGGTGGTCACGGTCCCTGGGTGAGGAGCCCCAAAATTCGAAGGCCGTGGATGACAATCCATGGGAGAATGCCTCAAAAGTACGTGGTTGACACATATTAAATGTTTAAGTATGAAGTGAAATTGATGTTTTGCAAAAATTTTGTTAGTATTTTTATCATGCTCATATAAGTATTTGATACTCACTCTTACTAGTGGACTACATGTATTGGTCATATTTTTTTTTTTGAAAAAGAAAAACCAAATTGTTATTTGTGGGGCTTGTAGCTCACACCTACTTTTCATGAATTGGTGAAGGAAGTAAGGGGAAAGAAATGGCTTAGATATTAATTGGGAGCATCATTTGGGAGCTTCATTGCTAATATTTGAATTTTGAGGCCTGATTTTAGTTGTTGTTGAGGTTATGTCTACCTCTTTTACAATTAGGTGTTATTAAGCTTAAGTTAGCTACCTTAAGTTTCATTTTGAAATATTGAAGTTAACTGTTTTTTTTTTTTATTATTTATTTATTGTGGCTTATTTGGTTATATTAAACTTAGAAATATTAATTTTGGACTTATAGTTTACAAGTTGAAAGTTTATTACTTTTCAAAAAAAAAATGTGTACTTTGGATGCATCATCGCTTATATTAAATCCTAGTACTTAATTTAGAATGTTATCATAAATGGTAGAATTTGGATGTTATCCGGGTTTCGGCTTGGACCGAGCAGTCCCAGATTCCGACCTAAACCGAGCGATCTCGGGTTCCGACCCCGACCAGGAGGTCCCGAGTTCTGGCTCTGACCAGGCAGTCCCGAGTTCCAGCTTTGAATGGGCGGTCCCGAGTTCCGGCTCGGACCTAGCTGTCTCGGGTTCTGTCCCGGACCGAGCTGTCCCGGGTTTAGGCCCGGACTAGGTTGTCTCAGGTTCTGGCCCGAACTCAGCGGTCCTGGGTTCTAGCCCCGACTAGGTGGTCCCGAGTTCCTGCTTCGACTAGGCGGTCCCGGGCTCCAGTCCCTACCGAGCTATCCCGAATTCTAGCTCGGATTGCAGCCTGAAACGGGCAATCTCGGATTACGACCCAGACCGAGCTGTCCTGGGTTCCAGCCCAGACGGACGGTCTCGGGTTCCAACCTTGTTCGAGCAATTTATTATCTCGATCACATATGAACGGTGTCAGTATGGACAGTCTCAAATTGAAACATTATTCGAATTATCTTGTATTTTAAAATTATCAAAGACAAAAAAAAAATAAAAAAAAAATCACTTTTTAATATATTTTTTTTTAAAAAAAAAAGTGAATAGTAAATAAAAATAATTATCAAACACTTTTTTATATTTTATTTTTATTTTAAAAAAATAATTATCAAACGCATGTTCAATTTTAATTTTTAAAAAATTTAAAAATTAAAATTAAAAAATTATAAATGAATAGAGTATAAAAAAATAACTAGTTTAGTATTTACACACAGTTGGTCGTGGGTTGAGACGTCTCTGTGCAGCTGATAATATATTTTCCATACTATATATATTTTCCATAAAAAGTCAAAGATTTCACTTTTTAAGTTAGGATCCCATCACTGGAGTCCTATTTTTCTCCCGGCAACCCAATAAAACACTTCAAGGCCCTTCAACCGCCTCTGCGCTATTTGATTTCTTTTAAACATTCTAGAGGGAACCGGTACAATTAAACCAAAAATTCATAAACCGAAATGTTGCTCTTTTAAAAAAATGAGTAAAACAATGAAATAAGAAACGTGAGCTTTCGAAGACATTCACAAATGAAAAGCAGCAAAAGAGATCAAAGTCACATTGAGAAAACTGAAAATATATTATTTATAATTAATTACAATGACCTGCCTACAATAATTTATCAACTACATTTTGGATTTCCATAAAAAAGTAAAACAAGAAAAACAAAAAAGCTACATAACTGTATTTGGATATAGCTTTCTCACGAAGTCAAAAAATTGCATTTCCATTGCTGTACAAAGTTTACACTAACATTCCGCTTTTTCTTCTTTCTCCTGGGAAACAACTGTTATACAAACGAAAATTAGGCCCAACAATCTTAGTATAATATTAAATACAAACATATTGGTACTTCTAAAGACATGCAGATATGCTAGAAACCATGAATATGCACACATATTTTATCCAAAGTAAGGGGCAAACGAATGAAGCAAGATCTACAGAGTGAGAAAGAGAGTAATTTATAACATAGCCACATTAGCCTCTCACAGCAATTATGACCAACATTGGCAGTCAGATCATTTACCTAAATACATTATGGGCAGGCAAGCACCATAAATAAAGTCATCTTAGAATTGAGCCTTTGAAAGTGTTGGAGTCAACCTCAACATGATATCACCATAAGGTTCTTCTTGTTGTACATCAACAAGATCATAGCTCTTCAAAACCTGAAAATGGCCATAAACGATCATTTCATTAATACAACAGACCCAAATTACTTCTTTAAATAACCAGCATAAGTTCTGCAGCTTCTTCAAGTTGAAACTCGAAAGCAAAGAAGCAAACCATATTGCATAGGACTGAGACTTAAGAAAGTAGTTAAATTTGAATTAAAAAAACCTTTGCTTACGTAATGAGCAAAAGACAGTTTTGGAGATATTTGTTTATTGATGAAATTAAAACGTGCATAACTGAGATTAAACTAATATTACTAAATACAAGACCCATGCCAATTTTCATGCTACTGAATTCAATAAAAGATAGCAATGAACAATTTTCTTGCACAAGCCAATAGGTCACAATGTCCATTGTCTTCTAATTCACCAACTAGAGTTTACTAGAAGAGGTCAGTAAATTTGGCATTCTTGTTTAGAGTAACATTCTATATCACAGCATATCATTTTGTTTAGTGCTGATGCAGCAGTGTTATTTATAACTTTGATATTGCAATAATGAGAACTTATTAACTCATGACATCTATTTTCTTCTTATTTAATAGGTGAAGTCTGTCAGCAAAACTCAGTAGAATTGGGCTTTTGCTGCATGTAACTCCTATACAGCACCAGTCTTGACTAGAATTAAATATTATTCTTCCAGGAAAAAAAAATAACTTCACATTTTCATTCTTACAAAATTTGTTTGTATCCTTAAAAAACCTGATATAATCAAATGTTTGTGTACTTCTTTCTGATTTATTTTCTGGTTAAAACACAGCAAACCATCAACTTAAAAAAGTATCCAGAATTATTACCAGTGTTTCAAAGAACATTCGAGCACATAGCTTTCTTGTTTTCCCTTCTAAGATCTTGTTCAAACTCAGATCTCCATACAGGTCTTCTGAGCTCGGTGTGACATGAGATTGTCTTATTAAATATTGAGCTACAGCCCTGCATAACAACCATCCAAATAAACAAGTCAGTGAGACCAAGAGAATATAATGGGTAACAAAAATCTTTTGTAAATAAAGAAAACAAGGGATTGTAAACAGGAGTACCTGGTTCTGACAGACAAGGAATCAACTCCTTGTGTCCCTTGAGGTCCTATTATAAGCATGCATATGTCATCACAGACGTTTACAGATTCAAAACATGAGTAATTTGTATGTATAAAATAATCCTTCATGCAAACAAAATAAAACATTATTCAACTACCTGTGGGAGTATTGTTGTCTGCTTCCAGAAAATAAAGGTCCTACAGATAGACATTTGAGTAGGTAAGAACTTTGTGCAACTTACTCGAATAGTTCAGATGGGCAGTCGTAAAACAAAGAAATATATAACTTACTTCTGCATCTTTTGAATTCAACAACTCAGGGACATATGAAAGACCAGTATTTTCTACACCTAGTTGCTCCTGTAAAAATGCACTTGGTGTTTCAATTTCGGACTCATAAAGTCCAGTTGAAGCTGGTAGATCTGGTGTTGGCAAAACTCCAGTTCCAATGGTCCTATCCACTGAAGCTGACCCTAAAAGTTGAGATGTGAGAGGAGTGTGGTCCTCCCTTCCACGTGAAGGTGTGAATCTAGGTGATGGGGCAAAATCAGGTAAGACATCCCTTTCATCATGGACTTCAACATGTCTAAGATGTTCAATTTCCTGATCATAATCATTGACATGATCCGCAGGCTCTTCATGCCTATGCTGTGAGGAAATTTCTTCAGCTGCAGGCGCAGGAGGTTGTGCAACCCCAGGATCTTCTAGGCAAGCTTCGGTTACAGGAGCAGGAGATCTCACAACCTCAGTGTCTGGAGAGGCTTTTCCCGACAACTGGAGTTTAGAGGATATATAATCCTTCTCATAAATATTACAAAGATCCAAACACAATCCTGCCAATAGACACCCAAAATCATAAATTAACTCCTCAAAATGGAAGCAAATCAGCAGGAGACCCAGTAAAGCATCAAAAAGGAAAGACCCACTAACCAGTTATTGAAGGCTGAAACAGAACCTGTTCCTTTCTTAAACCATTCTTTAATTTCCATATACCCAAAGCAGAGCATGGAATATTCCTCCTCTTGCGCAATAAATCTTTAGAATTTTCAAGTGCCTTCTTCATATACCTATGAATTTCAACACCTCATATCAGTGTCCAATACCAAAAAGAATAACTGAGTGCACATGGATCACATGACTGAGCATACTTGTTAGTCAACACTGGCGACTCATCGAAACACTGTTTCCTCTTTCTTGGTCTTGCTTTGGGCTGCTTAACAGGCGGTGTTGATCGAATTGCTGAAATATGAAAGAGAAATTCAGAAAAACAAAGTTCAGTTCCAGTGACCCTAATGCACATGCCCAATTATGAGAATAATGCACTCACCAAATGAAAGAGGCGAATTAATAACCTCCAAGCCATCTTGCAAAGAAGCAGCTGAAGTTGGTGGTTGTACTGAACTTGGTTGATTTGGAGACAGTCTCCCAGGAGTTAAATTATCTTCCAGGATGGGAGAAAGAGCACCTTTCTCATTCATTGGTAAGTCAACTGGTTCTTGTGGCTCACTAATGTCATTCCTAAAAGTTGGGGAAACTGGAGGAAGGTTTCCTGGGCTAATATCAGGAGCAGCCTCTCGCAAAACTTCGATTTCTTGATAATCTTCAGGAGAATTATCTTCTCTCTGTCTCTTATCAAACGTTTCTTCATGATTACTTATAACAGGACCTTGAAAACTCACGTCGTGTGGAACTTCAACTCCTGGGGAATTTGGAAGGGTCACGTCCTCAGTAAGCTTTGTATTTGGTTCATTTGTCTGATTGCTAGGATCAGAAGTACCCAAACTGTTATCCACTGCAGGTGGATGGACAATGCTGTAACCACATAAAGAAGAAGAAGACCAAGAGAGAGAGAGAGAGAGAGGAGTTAATTGTCATAGGGCTTTTTCAAACAACTCATCAGAAATTAAAGCAGTACAGGATGTCAAATGACTCAGAGGCTTACTCCTCCTCCATAGGTGATATGTTTGAATCAGGAACCTCTATTGGATCTGATGCATCCATTATGATATCCTGTACACAATCAAGAACAGTTTCTGTTGGAAACGACGCAAAAACAGTACTATACACTGGAACAAGTACAGCAAACTACTAAATCAGGGATTATGAAAAAAGTTGACCTCATCAAAAGTTACAGCGACATAAGGTTCTGTTCCAATGGGAACTTGATCTGTGACATAAAATTTCACCACATTTTACCAATCAAAATCTATAAAGTAAAAGGAAAAATAAAATAAAATTGAAAGGTAAACAGATACAAACATAGAACCTGTCAGTGTAATGTCCTCATAACTCCTGAGATGATTATCCAGAACCCTGAAAAATCAAAATATGTGAGTGATATAGAGGCTTCAACATGGGGCTACAGATGAAAGAAGAATATACAATGAAATATACATTACCCTTCACGATACGCATCATCATCCAAATCCACAGCATCAAGGTCAAAAGTGTCTGGCAAAGTGATAACGTGGGCAGGTGCCTGCCTTGCATCTTCTGGCAAGTTAAGTTCTATAGAAGCAAAGGCCTTTCTTAAGGTAGTGAAAACAACATTGCAGTCTTGGTAAAGATAGTCGACTTTCTTTGAGTATATCCGAACAACACCCAAAAGAAGGTGGCCTGACATTCGCAACGCAATTGGGACCTCTGGAAACATTATGCGGTCTAAAATACAAGTTTAGCCACAAAAAAGAATTAGCAACTGATTACATAGAAACATATGCAAATACGAAAGGTAAATAGCCAGATTAAAAAATAAAAAGTTGGAATTTTGAAATGCGAACCGACGGTGGAGGGGATATCAGTAGAAGTGTAGTGAGATTTCTTGAGCCTATGCTGCAGATGCGCTGCGCACCACACCGTTCCCAGCGGGCCCTTTCGAGCCAAAAAAGTCTGCGAGTAAAACATCTTCTTCTTCTCTTTTTTCTTCTTCTTCTTCTTTACTACTGCTAGATAAAGACTGGGATGTATAAATTAATAATATATAAATAAATATATAGATACAGACCTCCTTTAGATAAATTCGTGTGTGTATGAGGGAAACGGAGTGAGAGATAGAAAGATGATGGAAAATTGGGGTTTTAGGGTTAAATCAGTGGAATTGAAAGAGTTCGATGGCGCGGGAAACGAAAACTGGCGCCAATGCAGCGCCAGGTGGCAATTTTGGGGTTACCGTGTCGTAATATTTACATGAGGAACCCTGATGTGTTTTTTTAGAGTTTTACCATAACTGCCACTATTAGTATGAGGTTATATTTCTTTATTTTATTTTATTTTATAGTAAAAAAAAATAGAGTAGGAGGTTATTCACCAAAAACTAAAAAAAAAATTAAAAAAACTAGTAAGCGGTCGTCGGTCGGCTTGAATTTATTCCCTGTAAAATATAATAATATTTTTCCGTTCCATAGTGGTTATATAGTTTAAAAAATAAAAGAAAAAAAAATGGTTATAACTTTCATTATTATTATTATTATTAGGGATTTCAATTCTTAGCCATATATGGAAACGAAATATTTGAACAATATTGTGCCATAATGTTAGTAGTCATTTATGCATATGATATCATGAATTTAGTTATTTACCCAAAAAAAAAAGATATCATGAATTTAGTATGTAATTAATTTGATTTATTTACCTATTTTATGTATTATTTCTAATAAAGTCAGATATAAATTGTATATAAATCCCTACTATTCAATTCATAATACATTGCAGTTTTATACGATACAATTGTATTCTTTCAACAATATACTTTAAACTAAAAAAACAGGAATTGCACCCATATGAAGTGAACCCAAAACCTGGGATTGAAGGTATATTTTTTATTTTTTAATAGTTTCAATTATTGTGCTAAACCTACAAATATTTTAATTTTAAAATTAAAATATTGAGAATATATATTGTGTCGAAGTAGCAATTAAAAATCAAAATTCAAAACATGAATATGTAATATCATAAAAAATTTCTTGTTTTGTTTTTGGGAAAAATATATTGTAGAAAACGTTGATTATGAAAAATAGATTGATCAAATCTTTATATTACTAAGCATTCAGCATCTATCTTCTTATGGAATATGCATGCTTGCCTAGTGACAAGATTGACAAACTAAATTTCCAATAGCCAAAATTAATACTTAAAGCATTTCAAATGGAATGTAAATTGTTAAAATTAATATGCCACATAAACACATATAAACATTATTTTAAAAAATTAATTTCCAATGAAAATGTCTATTACGAGTGTCGAGCTGACGTAATCTTGACATTGTCAAAGTAAATATCTAATTCTAAAAGCTCTGTTAAACATTTTAAAATTTAAAAAAAAAAAAATTAAAAAAAATATATGATATGCACAAAAACTAAAAATACTTAATAAAATATATAATTAATTAATAACTATAAATAATATTGAGAACAATTTTTAAATTAATTGTACATTTATGCTATATAAATTTAGACAATATTTATTTTTACGCCACATATACAGCAATCTATATTATATTGAAGATGCTACTATGACAGTACATAATATCTTCTAAATATTATAGTTAAAATTTTATTCAATTTCAAAAACTTTTAATTGTCTTTATATATTAGTAAAATTCAGTTAATAAATGGACATATTATAGTATTCTTAAATTTTTTTTAAAAATTATAAATTATTCTCCATTTATGTCCTCGATCTCCTTCAAAGGAGATTCAAAAGTACCATATAAGCAAAAAACCCATCTCCCATTTGTGCATATCCTCAATTTTATTGCCTTAATTCTGTGAAAACTCTATTATAATCATAATCCTCAAAAAATATAAATATATATAAACTGTAATTACAGAGCTAAGTAGAAAAATAAATTGAAATCTTCTCCCAAAAAAACAAGTTGCCAAAAGCCACAGACAAAAGCAAGATCCTAAAATAGCAAAAGCTAATAGCAAGATCCTAATTCTAAAGAGAGATTAACAAGGACCAAGCAATGCATTATAATTTCACATAAAGTGTCTGTTAGAAAATCTGCGGATCTTGTCTGCCATTAGGTTCAAGATAAGTTATTGTTCAATCAAACCTACAAGAAACAAAGTTTGAGCAAGATTACTTGAGAACAAGGAAACCTCAGATCCTGGCTCAAGCTCAATATAAGTAAACCAGACTTGATCAGCACCCAGTTTGGATTAGCTCATTTAACCCTCATTTGGAAGAAACAGTCGTAATCGAAGGCTACAAACACTTTGCGACAATGGAGTGGCCTGTAAGACTGGTATCATGGTTTTAATAGCTAATGTGCCAGACAGAATCTGCAAGGAATTAGTGTATATTCTTGTGAAATAAACAAAATCTTACTACATAATCATCAAACGCTGAAGCACTATTTAGTTTGATTTTCATTTCCCATATAAATAGACTGCCCTATTTCGATACAGTAGATACAAGAAGAATACTCTTAAAACTCCATATTTCTGCCACCCATATTATGCCTTGTTTACTCGAATTTTTTGCCCTTCCAATAACTGCAAAAGAGAGAAGTATCAGATGAGCAATGACAATGTCCAAAACAGAAAGCTATAAAGAAGCCAGAACTGTATTGCATCCAAATTGTGTTTCAATATATAGATTATCTTATCCATGAAGATCCAGTAAAGGTTTTTCATTCATAAGCAGTAAGCAATGAAATCAAATTAGGTAAAACTAATAAACTGGCCTTAAATTTCTAATGCTTTTCAGACAACAGCAAAGGTTGCTAATCCTCTATTCTAAGAACAAACAAAGAAAAAGACAAAGCATAGAATAAAACTGCTATAACTATAAGAACAGAAGCAAGAGTAAGAATATATGCATGCAGTCACACACGTTTAACTAGATGCACCATACACATATTAGTGCAACTGTGGAAGTAGATTCATTTTCTTAGTTCAACATCTAAGCTTCAATCATGACATAGACCAGCAAGCAACTTACAGAATTGTTAGAAGATGAGATAGCGGCTTCCACATCCTCCTCCGAAGAGAATGAAACAAACCCAAACCCAGTGGACTTTGAAGTTCCTGGAAGCCGGGATACCTTTGCACTAAGAACATTCCCCTTCTCAGAGAAAAAGTTCTTCAGGATATCTGTAGTAACTGTCTTTGCTAGATTTCCAACATAAACCTTGTGGGGGCTATCAATGAATTGGGATTCCTCTGCCTGGAGAAGTGACAGATCCACTCTCGTCAAGGGTTTTTCTGTTATGTTTACTTTGATTTCTCGTCCTCCAATCTCCTATAATCTCAAACAGGATGGAATTCATTAGGCTTAGCAATCAATAACCAAAACGAAGCTCCGAAAAATTAGCAATGTAGTAATTCTTGTTAGATTTTCTTCTTACAGTTCCATTCAGTTTCTCAATTGCTGCATTTGCATCCTCAACAGTCTTCATTGTGAGAAATGCAAACCGTCGGCTCCTTCCAGAATACTTATCATACATCACCTATGACCATAAATAACAAACAGAAGAAAGTCATTTCCCATAGAAGTCCAAAAGAAAAAACTTCCCCTTTTTCTAAATTAACCACATTCCCCATCTGTCTCTCTCAACTTGAATTTTGCAAAAGGCACTCCCACTTTTACTTCACAGCCAAAAGCATTAAAAACTAACTAAAGCTAGCTTTTGCCAACAAAAAAAACATATATATTCAATTCAACAAGCCATCTTGAAATTACTTCAATTAGAAAACCTCAAACAAATTTATCATTCTGTCTATGTTAAGCTGCAAATAGCAAACGCATCTGTGCCATGTTAAAAGCTTGTACGTTTTCCTGACTGATTATTACATTGAAAAGGAAATGTCTATCATTGGATAAAACCATGTGACCATTACTGATCTCCCAAATTAAGCACCTCCATATAAATCATCAAAACAAATTAACCCAAAATGGGGAAAAAATTGATAAAACTGGTCCTGCCCACTGCTTAATTATCATATGCGCTTCCAACTCTTCATCTACCCAACAATTTTTATTTTGTTTAAGAGGAAAAAAATAAAAAATAAAAACTGAATAGAGATTTACCTCGGCCTTCTCAACAGCACCATGTTCTTCAAAAATCTTAGCAAGCTCCTCATTATTGACATTCCTTGGAATGTTGCCTACGTAAAGTCTCCTGGCGGCTTTCGAAGAAGGGTCGGCTGAGACATCTTCGGCTACAGCAAAGAGCCTATGGGATTCTCTGGGAGAGGGAACCAGATAATTAAAAGTAAGTTTGGGAAGAACCTGAAATGGGGTTGAGTTGAGGAAATGGAAAGAGAATTTTGGGGGTGGTGGTGGGGTTTGGTGGGATTTTATGGGGTGGAAGATGAGATTGTGGGGAGATAAGAGGGATGAGATTGCAGCCATTTTTGGACAATTGGAGAAGCAGAGGCAAAGGTGAGATTTTGGAACACTGAAAGGTTTGGGTGACCAGCAGGGTTTATCCACACTAGCTTTTGCTCGCTTTGGATTATGAAATGGATTATGTTTTCGCCTGCAAGTCACCTTCGGCTGAAATACAACCTGGAAGTCCTGGACTCTTCTTTTCTTTTTTTTCTTTTTTACCGAAACTGCTAAAGTGAATTACAGCCTGTACCAAAATATAATTATTTTATTATTTAAAATTTTAAAATACTATAATTCTTAAATTTGTTTATTAGCACCATTTTTTCTTAATTAGTTTTTACACAAAAAGTAAATACTATTATTTAAATAATACAGTCGCTTAAAAAGAAAATTACTCTAAAATCTATATTCTATTTATTTATTTTAGATCCATTAATTTTTACACTAATGTATACTTTTTTCTAGGAATGACAATAGAGTGATGGCCTTTTTCATATTTTGTCTCTGAAATTTTTTTTATCTTTGTCTGGACTTCGTTCTCAATTTATGCGAAAGGTGGAGCGGAACGGAGATACGGAGCATATATCTCCTCTCTCTGCCCCTGTTGTTTCATTTTTTTAATTTTAATTTACAAAAAATATTAAAAAATTAATTTTTACATAATATTTTAAAATATTGTTTTTTCCATAACAAACAAAATATATATATTAATTAAATAATAAAATTTAATTAAATGTATAAAAATTAATTATAAATATATTTTTTATTATATATAATATAAGTGGAGCAGGTAGAGGCGGGATTGTATTCCTCGTCCATGCTCCGACCACTCCTAAAGGTAAATTTTTTTGCCTTGTTTTCATGTCTGTCCCGATTTTCCGTTTAGTCGGATCAGATTTTCACAGAGATTGGAGATGACGGATCAAATTGTCATTTCTATTTATTTTCAAACAAGTTTTAAAAATGTCAAAAACTCCTTAATTATTTCAATATATATATAGAAATCGATATTAAAATGATAAATACTAATTAGATTTATTTAATTATATATCAATTTTTTATAGTAAAAATTTAATTAGAAAAAGTCAACTATTCAAGGATAGCTAATTTGATTGATAAATAGCATATTAACAAAAAAGTCGGTGTTTATCATCATTGTAATTCTTATTATAAAACTGTAATTTATATAGTAAATTTTAATTGAAAATATTAAATATTATTTTATTTTTTAATATTAAAATCATACTAAAAAAAATGAATAATTTAATACTAATAAATTTAAAATGCTATGTAGTATTTACGTAAAGTTTAATTAGTAATTTATCATCTATGTAAGAAATCACATTTTTCTATCAATAAAATATTTTTTAATAAATAATTTTGGATTTTGATTAAGATGTATCCAAAAGTGAATAATCATTTGAAAAGTTAATAATAATTATCTCTATGCTTTATATACTGTTAAATCTAACTATATGAACCGTTCTCATGTCAATATATATTTGTCACCGTAAGTAAGGGTATGTAAAAAAATTAATTAACTGATGAAATTGACCGATTCAATCAACCAATTTATTTATATCGGTTATTTTAATATTACTGGATTAGACCGGTTTGATTCGGTTGTTAAAATTAAAAATCGATACAACTGATTCAAACCAAACTAGTTACCTTTTAATTTTTAAAAAAAAAATTATTATTATATAACTTATTTTTATTGGTAAATTTACTATTTTACTATAAAATCTACATACATTTAATCATTTGTTAGATAAGATTTATGGCATTATCTTTATTCTCTAAATCTCTCTCCCTAATTTTTTTTTAAATAAGCGTAATTTTTTTTTTAATCATTTATGTGTTATAATTTTTTAATCATTTATTTTTTATATAAGGTTTAGGACATTAAAAAAAAGTTTAAACCTAATAAATTTTTTGCACCAAATATAACAAAAATGTAAAAGATTCAAAATGAAAAACTTAAAAATTTCAAAAAAATTAAATAAAAATTCAAACAAAACAGATTAACTAAACCAATCAAATCAGATTAGATTGAAAAAAAAAATTACTAATTAAATTTTATTGATTATTTTCAAAATAAATTAGTTTCGAACCGATGAACAGTAAAGAATAAAATTATTAAATTATTACTTTAAACTTTTTTTTAAAAGAGATATTTTTTTATTTACCCTATATATCTTTATGATTTCTCATAAATTGCTCAAAAAAAAAGGAATTAAATTAACAAAAAAGCAGAAAAACTCGTCAATATAACCCGACAAGAGACCACCACACTACCGAGAGAAATTCAACCGCAACGGTCAACCAAGTGGGCCCCAGTATATAAGTGCACCAAAATCCCCTCCTTTCCTTTTATATAAATATTCTCCTCCCAGATTTCCCTCCCTCAGTATTCCCTCTCTCTCTCAATATGTTTTATCTTTCACTAACCGAAATCATTCCCACGTTTGGTTTCCATATTCAAATTTTCTCCATATTTAGCTCTTTCTATACTCTCCGAAACCTCCTAATCAAATCTTCGTCATTATTAGGGTTTTTCTCCAAACCCCATTATTCTTTTTTTCTTTTTTCCCTTCTAGTTTTCCATATGTTTGATTGCTCTGTTTTTTTTTTTTCCCCTGTTTCGAGTCAAAAAACATACCACATAAACCAAACCGCCACTCCAGTTTCAAGGAATAAGCTTTCTCAGTTTCTTTAAATCAATTGCGGCATCCCAGGTAAAAAATTTAGTCAGTTATATGTCTTTCTTTAAAATTACAGGGTCGTTTCGTGGGTTTTCTTTGAACTTCAACATCTTTTGTTTCAGTTTTCTGTGTTCCCTAAAGTTTTGAATGCGTTTTTCTATCTATCAGAAACCTATTACCCTCTTCTGCTTTGGAGACTCTTTATTGTAATTTAATAGCTTTGCACCACACATTATCATTATCATTAATATAAATATATATATATATATATATAAATTCTAAAAGCTCTTGGAATTCCAGAACAATGTCAAAACAGAAGCAACAAAACCATGAACAGCCACGGGAAGATTTCACACTCAAGGAGACTTCACCGGACATCAGCAGACGCAGATTCACGGTGGGACCCACCACCCCTTTCGACCTCGTCGAAGACATGCACTTTCTCTACGTAAAGGTGGTGAAAGCCAGAAACTTGACAGCAACTTCAAGCCCTTGCGTCGAATTGGCGATTGGAAACTACAGAGGAACAACTCAGCAGCAGCAGCACCACCGCCAAGACAACATCGCTGTTGCAAACCCAGATTGGAACCAAGTCTTCGCGTTTAACAAAGTGATAGTCCAGGACACAGCTGTCCAGATTCTGGTCAAGGATACGAAAGCTGCCGACATCCTCGGCCGGTTAGTGTTTGACATCGCAGAGGTTCCGAAAAGGACACCGCCGGACAGTCCATTGGCGTCGCAGTGGTATAGACTTGAGGATTCGAAAGGCGTGAAGATCGGAGGAGAGCTAATGCTGTCTCTCTGGATGGGGACTCAAGCAGACGAAGCTTTCTCCGACGCCTGGCATTCCGATGCGGCAATGATTAACGGCGAAGGCGTTTTCAGTGCTCGTTCGAAGGTGTACATGTCTCCTAGGCTTTGGTATCTCAGAGTGAATGTTATAGAAGCTCAGGATTTGATCGTTCTAGATAAGAACAGGAAGCCAAACGTTTTTGTCAAAGCCAGGCTTGGGAATCTTGTATTGAGCAGCAAAGTCTCCGAGACAAAGAGTGCGAATCCTATGTGGAATGAGGATTTGATGTTTGTCGCGGCCGAGCCATTTGATGAACCTTTGCTTGTGAGCGTGGAGGAAAGGTTGGTGCCGAACAGCAAGAAAGATGAATGTCTGGGAAGGTGTTTGATTTCTTTACAGACTGTGCTGAAGCGAGATTCGGCTGCGTCGGCTAAGAACATTTGGTATAACCTCGAGAGGCCTCATGAATTGGTGGTGGAAGGTGAAGAGAAAGATAAGGTGAAGTTTGCCAGCAAGCTTCATATGAGAGTTTCTTTGGATGGTGGTTATCATGTTCTTGACGAACCTACATACTATACCAGCGATCTAAGGCCAACATCAAAGAGTCTGTGGAAACCCGCAATTGGGGTTCTGGAACTCGGCATTCTGAGCGCTTCAGATTTGTTGCCAATGAAGCCCAAAGAAAACCGTACGGATGCCTATTGTGTAGCTAAATACGGGCAGAAGTGGGTGAGGACGAGGACAATTGCTAACAGTTTTGCACCGAAATGGAATGAGCAATACACTTGGGAAGTCTACGATCCTTGTACGGTCGTTACAATTGGAGTTTTTGATAACAGTCACATTAGAGGAGGACCTCAAGGAGCAGCAATGGATTCGAGAATCGGGAAGGTGAGGATCAGGCTATCGACGCTGGATTTGGATAGGATCTACACGCATTCTTACCCCCTTGTGGTTCTGCAGCCATCAGGGGTGAAAAAAATGGGAGAAATCCAACTGGCAGTGAGATTTTCTTGTGAATCTTTCTGGAATGTTCTTCAGACTTACATGAGGCCTATGCTGCCTGTTATGCATTATATCCTCCCACTGTCTGTGTTCCAGCTTGATAGTCTGAGGCACCAGGCCTCATTCATTACCTCGTTGAGGATGAGCCGCGCCGAGCCACCATTGAGGAAAGAGATTGTGGATTACATGCTGGATGCAGATGTACACATATGGAGCACCAGGAGAGGCAAAGCCAATTTCAACAGGGTCAGCAAGCTTTTTGAGGGGCTGGTTAAGATGAGCAAATGGTTTGATCAGATAAAAAAATGGACTAGTCCAGTTTCCACTGTTTTAGTTTACATTGCCTACTTGCTTTTTCTTTTCTTCCCAGGGCTGATATTACCAACGCCTCTGCTATTCTTTTCTGTTGTGGGGGTGTATAGATATAGAAAGAGGCCGAGGAATCCGCCTCACATGGATACCGAACTTTCTCATGCCTACACTGTGAGTCCTGATGAACTGGATGAAGAGTTTGATCCATTTCCGTCCAGGAAAAGTGGTGAAGCTTTGAGAATGAGATATGATAGGTTGAGAAGCTTTGCAGGGAGGATACAAACTGTGCTTGGTGACATAGCAATTCAAGGGGAGAGAGTTCAGTCTCTTCTGAGCTGGAGGGATCCAAGAGCTACGGGTTTGTTTGTGGTCTTCTGTGCTGTGGGATCAATTGTGATTTATGTTGCTCCTTTTAGAATGATAGCCGTTGTTGGTGGTTTGTATGCGATAAGGCCTCCCGCTTGGCGTATTAAAATACCTTCTTTTCCCCAAAACTTTCTTAGGAGAATGCCTGCGAAAACAGATTGCATGCTATGAAAGACACTTTTAAGTTGCTTATATTGGGATAATTTATTTGATTTTCTTTTTTCTTTTCTTTTTTTCAATTCTCTTTCCTGGTTCAGTTGTTCCTTTCGAGTAGGTTCCAAATATGGTGATTTGGTTATCTTCTTTTTCTTTTTTCTTTGCTCAAGTGATTTTTTTTCCCACTTCCCATATGTTGGTGGTACCTGAGTTACTGACAAAATAGTTAATGCCATTCATTTTTGTATCAAAATATAATGTTGTGTATTTGTCTTGCGGTTTATATGAAAGTTCAAGAAAATGTTACAACGTTATCAATGAGTAATGGTGTATTTGTCTTTCATTGTTTGTGTTCGGGTTTCGGTTTTTTACTAGAAAGTTTTGCACTTGGAAGTAATGGTTTCAAAGGACTTGGCATAAATTAGAACTTCAGCCGCAAATGGTAGAGAACATAAACACAACGAGGAAAACTAACTATTGGGAAAATGAGGTTCTTTGTTATATGGAGAATGTCTACAACTGTTAATTTAAAGAACAAACTAACTAGTACAAAGTTATGACAATTTACAGAAGTCCATCCAGAATCCTATCTACCTCCTGGACCGCTTCCTTGGCCGCTTGGAAGTCTCTTTTCCACCGCCTTCCCTCGACCTCTTGGCAGAAACTGCATTGGTCTCAGCTGCCTTTTTGGGCGGCCTTCCAACGCTCCGCTTCGATGGACTGCTCTTCTCCTTCTGCGCTGCTTTCCTATCACTATTTGGTCTCAACACCCTCTCTTTCTCTTTCTCTTTCTCTTTCTCACCCTTCCCGGAGTCTTTCCCTTTCTGCTCTCCACCACTCCCTTCGCCTCTTGAATTCCGCTTGATCCTC
This sequence comes from Ochetophila trinervis, assembly GCA_003254975.1. Classification (NCBI taxonomy): domain Eukaryota; kingdom Viridiplantae; phylum Streptophyta; class Magnoliopsida; order Rosales; family Rhamnaceae; genus Ochetophila; species Ochetophila trinervis. The sequence goes on from QANX01007693.1 coordinate 102,873, forward strand.
TTCAAGAAATCAGCCGCACTACGCTTTTTCTCTATCGCCAATGCTTCAGGTTTCTTCTTCTCCATTTTGCCAGTGCTCGTACTAGTCTGTTTCTTGGTGGGAGCATCACTGCTGTTTGTGGCATTGATCTCTTTGCTTCTTCTGGAGCTTCTGGTACCAGTAACAGGCTTCTTCTCTTTGGGATTAATAACAGGTGCCTTGAGATCAAGGACCGGTTTCTTTTCATCGCTTTGTTGTTCCTCCTTTTGAGATAAGCTAGAAGATGAAGGTTTTGATGAGATGGAGCTTCGCTTTCGACAAACAATGATGGGAGCATTTGGCTTGATTTTTGGAAGAAAAGGGTCGGGCGTTTCAAGTTCGGGACATTTGGTATGGGAAGGACTTGTGGGTGGCAAAGAGTCTGAGGGTTCCGGTGAAGGGTCGGGTCTAGGTGCGTGAGTGTTCTTCTTCGACTCCTTTAAAACGAGTTGTCGAAGTTCATGAGCAGCTATGGATTCCAGAGAGGATTTGGGGAAGAAGATGGTGGCGTTGGTGAAGACGAGGAGGAGGTCTCGATAGAATGCCAAGGTGCATGACGAATATGAGCCTTTCTGAAGCTTTGTTTCAATGACCTTTAGATCCAAATGCTGACGAATCATGTTTTTGTACTCGTCACTTTCCTGCATCATGCCAATCCAAAAACGTTGGTTATGCTTTTTTTCTTTTTTTTTTTCATGGTATCTTAATTTTATATTCTTATAAAACATGTTACCAAAAATAATAACAAAAAAGAAAAAGACATTAGCTAATAATTTTATTTCATTGAAATGGAAAAAATTACAAAAAAATCTTAAACAGAAAAAATGCATGTTTTGAACCTATTAGATGCAAATGACAATAATAATAATAATAATAATAATATGGCTAGAATAAATATAAACTTTTTATTGATATTTGGATTATCATCCTGCAATTCATGTCAATAAAATTTTATAAAATCTAAAAATCATATTTATACGTGGTCATGTGTTCCCTTTTCTTAACTTTGAGGCTAATGTCAATTTAATTTATTTATTTATTGTTTTGTTTTAAAAAACTTAATAAATATGAATTTTGANGCTTTAACCGTTGCTCATATGATTTAAAAATAATAATAATAATAAAATAGTAAAATCATAATTATTCTTAAATTTTTCAAAAAAAATTATTAAACAAACACTTATCTTACTAATTAAACAAATGTACTCAATAAATTATTTCACATTTTAAATTATTTTATATATGTATATAAACATACTAATTTTTGTTATCTTTTTAAGCTACAAAATTAGAAAATATTGACTGACACATTTGAGCAATAATGTATTCTAATATTTGAAACTCATTAATTTCATGTGTTGGCTGTCATTTGTGAAGCAGATGTCTTCAAGAAATTTACGAACGACGAATGAAAGTTCAAGGAAACACTTGTTGATGATGTCCAAGGCATGTTAAGTTTATACGAAGCTACTCATCTCAAAGTGCATGCAGAAGATATACTTGAAGAAGCACTAAATTTGTGACAACCAGGATCTGGAGCCAGGGTAAGTATGGACGGGTGCAGGGCACTGGCAGGCTACTTTACTGGCAGAGCCAGGGTAAGTGTGGGCGAGTGCGGGGCACAGGCAAGCTACCTTACTGGCAGAGATCGGTGTCCAATCCCACATCGCCCGGGTGTAGAACGGTGTTAAACAGTAATGGTTCAAATGTAAAGTGAGACCTCTCTTAATAACCAAGGCATTTTCAGAGCGTTTGGCTTCAAGGTTGGAAGAACTCTGGAGTTAAGCGTGCTTCAATGGAGCATTCCTGGGATGGGTGACCCCCTGGGAAGTCTGATAAAAAATTCCATATTGTCTGAAGTGCGGTGGCTAAATTGGAGACAATATTGGTTGGAGAAAGAGTGTGGCGTTACAAATATTAGAGCCTGTACCCAGCTGGAAATGTGCCAGCGAGGACGCTGGACCCTAAGGGGGTAGATTGTGATGACCAGGATCTGAAGCCAGGGTAAGTGTGGGCAGGTGCAGGGCACTGGCAGGCTACCTTACTGGCATAGCCAGGGTAAGTGTGGGCGGGTGCGGGGCACTGGCAGGCTACTTTATTGGCAGAGATTGGTGTCTAATCCCACATCGCCCTAGTGTGGAAGGGTGTCAAACAGTAATGGTTCAAATGTAAAGTGAGCACTCTCTTAATAACCAATGCCTTTTCAGGGCGTTTGGCTTCAGGGTTGGAAAGAACTCTGGAGTTAAGCGTGCTTTAGTGGGAGCATTCCTGAGATGTGTGACCCCCCTGGGAAGTCTAACCAAAAATTCTATACCGTCTGAAGTGCGGTGGCTAAATTGAAGACAATATTAATTGGAGAAAGAGTGTGGCATTACAAATGGTATCAGAAGCCTGTACCCGGCCGGAAATGTAGCCTGCCAAAGCCAGGGTAAGTGTGGGCGGGTGCGGGGCACTGGTAGGCTACCTTACTGGCAGAGATCGGTGTCCAATCCCACATCGCCGGGGTGTGGAAGGGTGTCAAACAGTAATGGTTCAAATGTAAAGTGAGCACTTTCTTAATAACCAATGCCTTTTCAGAGCGTTTGGCTTCAGGGTTGGAAGAACTATTAATTTCTTAAATTGACCATATATATGTGTTATTTATTTTCATATATAACAATAATAATGAAGGTCTTTTAATCTGTGGTAAGATAATGTAAATATAATGGTTGACTTACCTTCCACAAGCTGAAACTTTTGAAATTTTTTAGATAATTCAACTTGATATCAAAGCCAAACGTCTACAAAATTTTGTGTTCAAAATTTGATAACTCTCACAAAAACATAAGTATGGATCCAATTGAGCCTAAAAAGATAGTTGGAACTTGTTGAATTACCATATCAAAAAGAGGTTAGATCTACATGTGTGAGAGGAAATGTTTAGACATATATATATATATATAATGAATGAATATCCACTTCCTATTAGCTTAAGCTTTTTGATTAATTTGTTTAAGTCAAATTACAACTGATCCCAAAAGCTTAAGCTAAGATTTGGGCTTATTTTGATTCCTTACACATGGTTTCGATTTTTTGGATGAAATTGTTAAGTTGTGATTCTAAGAGCTCAAAGATCTTCAGCTCTGTTGTCCTTTTTTTTTTTTTTTTTTTAATATATATAAAAGCTTGGATACCATGTTGAATTAATTATCATTGCTTCCAAAAATTTAAGCTATCATAAAGTGGATTAGTTTGTTTATCTCATTTTATTAAAATGAAGATTGTCACTTAAAATAAATTATCAAAGATGAAATTTTAGATTTGTCACTAATAACATGTTATTAGTAACAATTTCTATTTTAATAAAATAAAAATATCTTTATTTAAGAATTTTCCTATATATATATTGGGTGTACTACATGTAATATAGGGGAGTGTGATAATTTTGTTATCTGATCTTAGGATGACCTTAATTAATTATTAATTGGATATATATGAAGGAATTGTGTGTTACTTAATCAGGTGGCGGAAACACTTGGATGTCCCAACAAAGCTACCCTTTGCCCGAGATAGGCTGGTGGAATGCTACTTTTGGATCTTGGGAGTGTTCTTTGAACCCCAATATGCCTTGGGTAGAAGAATACTGAACAGAGTAATTTCCATGACATCAATAATTGATGATCTATATGATGCTCATGGCACATTTGAAGAACTCCAGCTTTTTACAAAAGCAATTTAGAGGTAACTTGGCAATCCTAAATATATATCCACTACACAATATATAATACCATATTTAGGACTCGTGTGATTAGTGTTAGAAATTTGATACATATCTGACATGCTAAAATGTTGAATCACAATTAAATCCCAAGATCTATACATGTTCATAATATGTATAAAACAATATATTAGTTACGGTACTTATCTTCATATATCGATGAAGATCTAGATCAGTTTCTTCTCTTACCTATAAAAGAAACACAATAATACAGTACCAATGAATACAACAATCTCCAACTAATTCTCTTCTCTCATGGAAAAATCCTAACGGTCATAGACAGTTATATTATTTTATGTCGTTAACCCTAAAATCCACATTCTACTGTCTTATATAGACAATAGACATGTGCTAGTCACATGACTCATCCCCACTTATTATTAGAGATAAGCCAACTGAGCTTTTAGGATATCTGGGTCCTTTAGTCTAATGGGTCGACTAAAGTATTATGAAGAGAGTGTGCCCAAAAGCTTCACTACAAAAGTTTGTAACCAAACTTAGTCTCATTACTAGTAAAAATAAGCTCTTGTAAGTGAGTTTCATGTTTATGAATAGTCTACACATTTAAACTCTAACATTCTCCCACCTATGTCATAACCATAATATACAACAACTAACTCATTTATCATAGAATCTCTCAAAACGAAATAACATTTTATCTAAGCACATTGCATACTGATAGGGTACAACAATATACCCGACTAGGTAGTAGAAATTCTCTTAGTAAATCTTCCACTACAAGTATATAATACCACATTTAGGACTCGTGTGATTAGGGCAATCCTCTTTACTCCATATATGACATTTTTATTAAGTGGTTTATATAGTTGCTATAATAAAGATTGTAATCATTCTCAATTCTTTCATTAATAATGTGGGACCCATATATATATATATATATATATATTTTTCATTGAACAATTAGTTTTAAGTATTATCTAATAATATTATGAAAGAATTGTAAAACTAAAAATAAATTGAACAATTGTAAACCTAGAAGTAGAGAGAGAATTTAGAAATAGTGAATGTTGAATTTATGTGAAAATGTAATTGTACAAGACTTGGAAGCTTGATAAACTTATATACCAAGACAACCGACTTTACCTTTCTATTATGCTAAACCTTTTTTAATAGCAACTAACAAATAGTTAGCTCTCAAATTAAACTCTAACAAAAAATGCTAACGTGGCAAGCTGATTTGGCAGTAGCTTAGAAGATATATGTGAATTTTCTCTAACACGCTCTCTCAATCTAAGCTACCCTAATAAGGAAAGAACAACTAAGCAAAGACAATATCAAGCTTTGGTCGTAAATAAACAAACCTAGTTGTCCCTAAAGCTTTAGTGAATAAATCTTATGCTTGTTCTTCTGTTGGCACGTATCTAATTTCCATAGTTTTACGAAGCACCTTGCCACAAACATATTGTATAACAGTCTCAATACGCTTAACTCTTGCATAAAGAATTGTATTATAAGCTAGAGCTACAACACCAAGAGTATCTAACTAGACAATAGGAGGTTGTATCCTTAAACAAAGTTCTTGTGTGAGTTGCAACAGCCAACTCAGTTTAGTTGTGATATTAGCAAGTGCCCAATATTTAACTTATGTACTTGATCTTGCTACAACTGATTGATTCTTGCTACTCCAAAAAGATGAGATTGGGACCCAAGAAAATAAAGTAACCACTATATGATCTTGCATCACAGGGATTACAAGCCCAATCACTATCTGCAAAGCCATGAATGACAATTCTCTCTGGTTGTGATTTCTTAAGAAAGATACCAGAATCACAAGTTCCTTTGAGATATCTAAGTAATCTTTTACAAACCTCCCAATGACTAGTTATTGAAGCATGAACAAATTGATATAGTTTGTTTATTACAAGTGTAATGTCACGCCTTGTGATTGTCAAATATTGTAAAACACCTACAACACTTCTATATTGGTAAAGTTGTTGAAAACAGTCGCCATTGTGAATAGACAATTTTTTACCAGTAAGCATTGGTGTAGAATAGCTCTTTTTTTTTTTTTTCATACATCTTGGTTTTAACCAGTAAATCATTGATGTACTACCTTTGAGACCATTTTGTTTTCCTTTAACAAATCTTTCAACATAATAGCTTAGATTTTCCAAATCCTTTAAAGAAAACTCACTCTAGAGTTCAACAATCAAATTTGTAACATAGTGAGTGCTTGAACCACATATAACTAGATCATCACATAGATAAGTACAAAATATGAATATTCTGCTTCTTCAAAACGAACAATTAACTGTCAGCAAGAGAACCAATGAAGACTTTCTTTATCAAAGCATCTCTTAGTTTATGAAACCAAGCTCGTGCAGCTTGTTTCAAACCATGGAAAGCTTTTTTAAGCTTACAAACATAAGTTGGATGATCTTTATTGATAAACCCCTTAGGTTGAGCCATATATATAGTCTTTTGAAGAGTTTCATTTAGAGCTTAATTGGCCAATCAAAAGTAAGAGCTAGAGTAAGAATAATTATAATTGTAGATGGCTTAATGACTGGACTAAAAGTCTAAAAGAAGTCAAAGACAGATTTTTGATGAAAACCCTTAGCTACAAGCCTTTCTTTGTATCATTCTACAGATCCATCATCTTTACATTTCACTCTATACACCCATTTGTCACCCATTATGTTCATCTGTGGTGAATAAGGCACTAGATACCATGTACCTATTTTAAGAAGAGAATTATACTCCAAATCCATTGTTGCTTTCCACTTTGGATGTTGCAAAGCAATTTTACAATTTTTATGTTCTGATGGCACAAAAACAAGTTGGAAGATGACTTATGTACACTAAAACAATTGGATTTGAATGTTGCGCTTCAGATTGATAAACTTTAGGTTTGAAAATGTGATTTTTAGATCTAGTAACCATTGAATGTGAATTCCAAACTAAAGGTAAATCAATAGATTTTCAATAGCTATCTAAGTTGCAGCTATCTGTGTTGCACTAGATGTAGTTTGGATTTCAGCAACTATTTGAGTTGCATTTATATGTGTTGCACTAGATGTATTTTCAAATATATTAGTTTATGAAACTTGTGAGTTGATATCATTTGAAGACTCACTAACATCATATGTAAGATGCCCTGAATTACTAGAGTTTGTAATTTTCTTATCTTCATTATGACATTCATATAAAGGCTGCAATTCGGTTTCAGAACTAGAAACTAAATTCTAAACTTGAACTTGCAAATCAATGTCATTTGGTTGGTTGTTTAACAAAAAAGTTGTGGACTAGACTTAAATTTTAGCAGGCTGAGCAGAAACTACTTGCTTAGAAAAAGTAGAAGCTCTATTGATAGTAGTCAGAGAAGCTAAAAAAATAAGTATATTAAATGCATGATTGCAAGTGTGAAACTGAAGTAAAACCAGTCAAGAAAGGAAATTCACTTTCATTAAAATCAACACTCTTAGATATATACTCTTCCAAATGAGTGCAAATAGTTACACCCTTTGTACCCATTTGCATATACAAAGATCACAAACTTTGAGGTATGAAATTGGACTTTCTGAATGTGATAAGGTCTGAGATACGGAAAATATGCACAACCAAAAACTTTAAATCTATTGTCGTCTAGAATTTAATTAAACCTTTTGATAAGGACTTTGAAAGTCCAAAACTACAGTTGGCAAACTGTTTATTTCAAAGGTATCAGTACTGAAGCCTTCCCACCAGAAACCAAGTGTCATATGTGCTTGAGAAAGAAAACTCAATCCAACGTCATCAATACTTTATGTGTTCTCTCTCTGTTCTACCATTTTTATTGTGAGTGTAAGGACATAAGTGTCAAAAAAGAATACCATGTTGTTTCAAATATGGAGTAAAGCTTCGATATTCACCCCGACATCACATTAAAGACTCTTGAGTTTAGTAGAAAACTGTCTCTCAAGCATTTTATGAAAAGTTGTGAACACTCCTAATGCTTCTAACTAGGCTTTTAAATGATATATCCAAAAACATATGGTGAAATCATCCACAAAGTTAATATAATAAGTATAATCTTCTTTTAAGAGTTTGGAGAAGGACCCCCACAAGTCAGTGTGTAACATGTCCAAAGGAGCTACATGCTTGGAATTAGTGGGAGAAAAATGTTCCAAGTCCACTAGAATTGGAATTATAAAATTGGTAGAAACAGCATTTTGCATATCGGTTGGTCCAAGCAGATAATGAGAAGATGGAACAGTTAGCCTTGCTGTAGTGTTAAACAAAATGATGAAGCATTACCAAAATTGGGTCGAGCAACAAAAAGTGCTTGGGTAGATCGAGGGGGAACAGATGGTTACTACCTGGATATTAAACTACCAGTATGGGCATTGAAGAAAGTAGGTCTCATGGTGGACAAAAAAATTGCCCATATGATAAAGGATATGTACCATAACCAAGGTATTGAACAAGATGCTCATAGGAAAATGAGAAGTTGTAGAATTAGTGTGTTGAACATGTTAATTGGATTACCAAACTGAAAATAGCACACATTTGTTGTATGACTAGATTTCTTACAGATTTAACACTGAGATCTACCAAATTTGTTTCTATTTTTATTCTTAGCTTTGTTCCTATCAACACTCATAGATTTGTCATATTGAGAAATAAAACTCTCTTGAGTTTCATTGCGAGTAACATAACTAGCTTCTTGTGTTGACGAAGAACTTGTAATAGTATGATAAACACTCTTTTGACCATCATTATATTTTCCAAAATCAGAGTTCATGTGAGTACCACTAGCAGAATGAGTAACATTCTTTACATTGTCATGTAACCCATTAAAATAAAAGAAGATGTCGAATTTACTAAATTTGTAAAGTAAGCAAAGTTTGAGCTAATATCAATTTTAGCAATTGTATTAATAGATTCTAGTCGATGCTCATAATAAGGAGATGTTGTTTTATCTCGTCAATCCCTAGAAGAATAGGACATGTTGTAAGTATGATAATCAGCATCTCATACTCAAATCCAAGTCCTCCCAAAATGTAGGAACAAAATCCTCTTCTATAACCAAACCTCATCCATCTACCATTTGATTTGCTATGCCTTTAATTTTTAGAAAATACCTAGAAACACTCATAGAACCTTTCTTGGTAATTTGAAACTAAATCCTCATATGAAGCAAGTTCATACTTGAATTTCAAGCAAAATTTGCTTCAAGAACATGCCAAATTCGTTGTGATGTCTTCAGACCAATAACTAAACCAGAAATAGTAGGAGAAATTGTTGCAACTATCTAGCCAAGAAGAAGTTGATCTTGTAAGATCCAAAGCTGTTGGTCATAGATTTGAAAATTTCCATAACGACACATCAAACACGACACAAATCTGCATGAATTTTTATTTAGGTTTGCATATTTCAACCTGAAAGCTTAACGGATGCATTTGGGTGAGCAAATTTTGACACGAACACAATATGATATGATATGACACTTGTCTAGTTGGTTAGGTGAAAATCGAGCGACAACTTCGTCATCGACTTCGCAATGTAGGGCACAAATTGTCTTCATGAACAAAGGTTATTCATTAAGAACAAATTTATCCAATTTGTGTCCTCCAAGTAACGCCAAGATTTGCATTTTCAAGATTAGAAAATTTTCAAAATCTAATTTCAAAATCGTACTTTGAAAATGGAAAGCTTGTGATCAAATCTGTGCTTACTATATCCATTGCTGCTTGTGAAATTGTTGTATCAGACCTCGGTATAGTGGCTGTACTTTGAAGGTCAGTACTGTGAAAACCTTCCTCCATTGTTGAAGATGTTATGCTTTGATACCATGAAAGAATTGTCAAACAAAAAATGAAGAACAATCGTAAACCTAGAAGTAGAGAGAGAATTGAGTAATCGTGAATGTTGTATTTATGTGAAAATGTAATTGTACAAGACTTGGAAGCTTCGCAAACTTATATACCAAGACAGCCGACTTGACTTTTCTATTAATTAAGCTAAAACTTAATAGCGACTAACAAACAATTAATGCTAACGTGGCAAACTGATCCGGTAGTAGCTTATAAGATATAGGTGAATTTTCTCTAACAAATATTGTTATGACCATTTACGTTTTGAAGAGATTTTATGGTAGCCTTAGCATCTTCTTCATCAATTCCAAGAGGGTTTTTGTTTTGTTCTGTTTTTTAAATGTATTAACTAACTATAAAGGAGATTCAACCATACGTATGACTGCGTGAGTAAACACAAGGCAAAAATAAAATAAAAAATTACTGGAATTGATAAAGGAAAGGGGCTACCATAAAATCCTAATATTATTAGAAAATACTTAAAATTAATTGTAACAATTAAAGTAAATAAAATCAAACATGGCCCCCACGTTATTAACTAAAGAACTTTATTTGATTAAAATCTTTGTTTTAGCCATCATACAGACCATTTAAAAAATGCCACATGCGTTCATACTATTGTGAAGATAAGTATTGTGACTGGATCCAAACCACATAGATCCTATGACTTAATATTTCTATTAAGCCAATAAGCAGTCATTTATCTCTACTAAACTATTATTAAAATAACGAACAATCTAACAGACAGGAAAATTTTCTCTACTGCCAGAAATTTTATTAAAAATTTCGACAGCATTTCATCTGTTTTTCTGACATCCCCCAAATACATATAATTACAATCCTGCAAGGAAAAACATTCCTATACATTATCCAATCTACTAGCAAACATTTCCCACAGTAATCACATCTCAAAGGATAATTCAACATTTAAATAAAAAATATCAATTATATTTTTCCGTAGCTGAACTCAGTTTAAAAAATAAACTGAGCTGCTTACATACTCTTATTAATAGAGATCAAGCTACATGTAGTTCTTAAAGCATATTTACACCAAATATGCCACTTATGATACAATTGCTATTCAGAAGTCAACTTGACAATTATATATTTTAACCCACTTTCAATCACATCAATAATCCAAAGTAAGCTCTAATAATTAAAAGAAGCTTAACCAAAGCAAAACACATAAATATCAATATATTCATCATGCATTCCTCACTTATCATATTTCAATTTTAATTTCATCAAAGCTTTTCAAACAAATTTAACAAGATATTAACCATAGCTTGGCGGCATAATTCCTCGCCCAAGCAAATAACACCCCTACTTGGCGGCATATCCCCTCGCCAAGCAGTCATCAACCATATAAATATATCATGCATTTATGAGTCCACACAAAAATGATCATATTCAGAACCATATATTTTTAACTCCATAAATAAAGTATGCATGTATTTACCTAGAGAAAAACAACAAGATAACATATATATATATATCACACATTATTCATTGACCATTTAACATCACAAGATAGGGTAACCAATCATCACGATCCTTCTCCTTAAAGCATCGTGGCAGGAATGAGGTGCAATCATCACGATCCTTGGTCTCTAGGAATCGTGGCATTTTAAAGGCTTTCATATGGCCGAGGGTACCCTCACCAACATCATAACCATCATCATCCACATCACTTCCATATGTATCCCACAATTTTCATAACAATCCATAAACGAAAATCCACATAATAAGTATCACACATACAAATCAATTATCCACATTAAAACTCACAAATCTAATTATATATAGACATAATTATATACGACAATGCTCACAATCATATACATAAAATCTTTGGAATCCCATTAAATAAAAAAGCACATCAACAATTATTAATAAATCTTAATTCAAAAGAAAACCACCAAAACATAATTACATACATATTTATATCACAAATCATCAACTAAATTAACCTACCAGTCACAATTCATCCACTCATCATTGAAACATCAAATCCACACTTTTAGTATATATATACAAATACATTTATATATATATCACCATCATAACACATTCAATATACATATATATATACACACACTCACATATATACATAATTATTTATAGATATTACATTCCTAAAAGACCATTCCAACCCACAATTCATAATTGCTCTCAACTTATAATAATCCTTCAGCCTAAACTCAAGCTTCATATGCTAATCATAAAATCACCAAACAATTTCCATTTTAACAGTTATCACCAACATAGCTCAAAATTAAGTAAATTTCAAATACTCAATTATAATATGCAAATTATATATCAAAATGAAGTTTGAGGAGTGTAGGAAGCAATAGTAAAATTACCTTGCCCAACCGCCATCGGTGATGGCCGTAAAATAGTCAGAAAATCATGGCCGAACACCAATATATCACACCGCTCAACTGAGGAGGATTCGGGTAGAAAAGATCGTGGGTTCAGGGGGTCCAAAATAGGAGGAAAGGACCAACCCTGCAACCAAAAAGCGCCGAAATCCAATGACCGGAGGAGAAACACGTTCGCTGGTTTCTTCAAGTTTTTCGGCTATCCACAAGGTTTCACGGCCAGAACTTGGAGGGGAAGGGTAAAAGGCGATATGGGCAACCTTTCCCGAGTGGTGGGTTGGCCGATTTCTCGCCGGAATCCGGCAATAGCAGCCAAGAGGCTGACCGGGTTTCTCGTGTCTTCCTGCAAACTAGGCTGCTCCACTAGCTGTCACCGGCACAGTTGGGAAGAGGAAGCCACCAACTCCACATTTCAGGTGATTTCCAGCCCGGTCTATCCGGAAAATGGCCGTTGCCGGCGAAGAAAGGAGAGAGGCGCGGTGGTAGGGGCTGCATGGGAGGAACCAGCGTCGGGTCTCCTTCTCTCCAGACACTTCTGGAAAAAATTAAAAGATGAAGGTAAGGGCAATTTAGTCATTTCTCACTCTTTAAAGTCAGCCTTGCAAAATTACCATAGTTCCCCTCACACTATTTTAACCATAACTTCACGATCTTAGCCCCGAATCAAGCATACTACCAGTCTATCAATTAGCTTCACGCAACGGTACCATTGTCAAAGCCAAAGCATATCCACACAAAAAGTCAACTATGGGCCCCCTCATGGTCAAACTTGGTCAAACTTTGAAAAAATTTAGTATTTTTTTAAAACGAGATGTTACATATTGTCTCCATATTTAATATATATTTGGTGGTTAACAAGGAAACTGAAGCTTTAATTTGGATTTTCATTATAACTTCAGGTGGGATATTTCTTGCATAGACCAACTCCCCGAATATATGAAATATTGCTATGGAGCTCTCTTAAAAGTTTATGAAGAAATTGAACAAGTAATGACAAAGAATGGAAAACTAGACTGTTTTGACTATGTTAAACAAGCAGTAAGATACTCTGTTTTCTTCTGGTGTTTTAATTACTATCTACTATTATTATTTTGAGCAGTTGCAATTAACTAAACCATATAAGTCTACAAATGAAAATTGTACTGCATATATATCCAGATGAAAAGACAAACCCAGAGCTACTTTGTGGAAGCCAAATGGTTTAATGAAAATTACATCCCAACTATGGAGGAGTACATGGCCAATTCACTCGTATCTTGTGGCTATTCCTTGCTTATAATCATCTCTTTCATTGACATGGGAGATTTGGCAACAAAAGAGGTGTTTGAGTGGCTCATGGATGATGTTGTTTCAACTGAGGTAATTAAAGATACATACATACATATATAAATATAGATTTTTTCTCTAGTGAGGGATCTCTGACTTTATTAAATCGAAGATTCTTACATGGAAATTCTAAAGATTGCCACATCCCAATTAGATTTTTAGATTTGAATTCAAATAACAACTAATAATATAACCAACGAATAAGCATTTGCCACATAAACATCCTTGATTTAAATAAATTAGAAATTCCTGATGAGAGAGACTAACTGCACATATATACACAATATATATAGGCCAATTAATTAATATTTTGCATGCATGCAATTTGAACAAAAGAGAGGGCATGTTGCATCTGGCATCCATTGCTACATGAAGCAGCATGGTGTTGTGGAAGAAGAGGTCCATCGAGTGTTTCTTGCGCAAATTGAGGATGCTTGGAAGGATATAAACGGTGAGATACTGAGGCCAACTGAAATACCAACACAACTCCTAGTCCGTGCCCTCAACTTTGCCCGAGTTATAGTTCTGTTGTATAAAGATGAAGATGCTTATACACATGTTGGGAAAGTGCTGAGAGATACCATTGCTTCGTTGCTTATTGATCAGGTGCCGTATTAAATAGTTCAGTCCACTCTCTAAATTAAGACACATGATCCTAGGAATAAATGGTCGTCCAAAATAAGTAATTAACTTTGAATAAACCTGAAATGGGAGTCAACGTGTGGAATTTATCAACAATATGGATATAAAGTGTTCTCCACTATCAAAGTGGGTCCAAATCCTAAAAGAGGTTTTGAAAAGCTTATTAGTATCATCCTAATAACAATAAAAGAACTTACTAATTGGCACAATTTTTTTTTTCTTATATAAAAGATTGGCACAAATATCACCATAAAGGATAAGACCAAAATGAATTATTTCTCATGAATATAAATAGGGATGACAATTCAGAATTCATGATGAGCAAAATGACTGAAAATATTCATATTATAATTTATAAATATCAAGTGCAAACTGACAAATTGAGAGGAAAAGAAAAGTCCTATTCCATCATGCTTCTATTCCGTTTTCTAAAGTATCCGCTTTTTCTCACTTTATTCACGCTACTACTTCACCTACTTTTCTATTTTCAAACTTCATAAGCATGTTTCTTCTAACTCTTTTTTTTTTTTTTTTTCTTGTTACTTCACCATTTCGTAATTGTTTCTGTTTTTTTATGTGTTTAAAACGTATAAATCATGAGAAAGTTAAAGATAGATGGATAATCATGTTAGTTACATCGTTATTTTCCCCTAAGATATGTTGAACAAAGGGGACAAAAAAAAATCATCAAACGAAGAGCAAACAAAGAAAGAAAGTAAAAGTGACGTAATATGGCAAATAACTAGGGTATTGTGGACCACCTTGAAGTAAATATGTTTGGACCGCAGGATCGCAACGAATCTAAAAGTATATCCAAGTTGGAGTCTTTGGTTCCTAGAAAACACATGTAAAACAAGAGGAAAACCTCGGTGGCATGCAGTTACTATGCCAAAATCGTCAATAGACAACACCAAATGTGGGACACAAAACAAAAATTGCGTCGTGCAAAACTAATTCGTGACTCAACAATATTGTATCGTCTTTATTTGAACAAAACAATGACACAAAATGTTTCGACGGCGGCGAGAAAAAGATTTAGCAACACTCATTCGACTAATGTCGCGAAAAATCTACATGCCAAACATATTTAGCGACACACATTTGACAAGTGTCGCCAAAACTATGCTCGTCAAATACATTTCACGACATTCATTCGAAGAGTGTTGCAAAAAACATACGCGCCAAACACATTCAGTGACACCCATTGGACAAGTATGGCAAAATATTTGCGGGCCAAATATATTTTGCGACGTATTCTGCATATGTCGCAAAAAATTTAAGCTCTAAAACTTTTTAATTAGGTGCGAAACGTGATTAGCGACCCCTAAAATACAATTCGCGACAATGTTTAGCATCGTCGCTAAAATTTTACATGGCAAAAAACATACGCACGAAAGAAGATAAAATTGACATTATTAGCAACGCCGGTGTCGCCTTTTCTCCAACGTAATCTTTTCTCAAATTGGCGACACGAGCGTCCCCTTTTCTGAATTCACTTTAAAGGCAATGTTGCTATGGACGATAAATGATTTTCCCGCTTATAGTAACTTGGCTAGTCATGCAACGAAGGGATACCATGTATGTCCAATTTGCAGTGAGAACACTATTGCTTATCGTTTGCACAATGGTAGTAAAATGAGTTTTGTTGGGCATAGAAGATTCCTTCCTCAAAATCATCCGTACAGAAAGCAAAAAAAGGCTTTCAATGGGTTTCAAGAATTTGGAGAGCCTCCCATACCATTAACCGGAGAGGAAATATTGGAAAAGCTTAATGCTTGTACTTTAGACTACACGGGCAGAGGTAAATATTTATGCAGAGATGACGTTGAACACTGTTGGAAAAAGAAGTTAATATTTTTTGACTTAGAGTACTGAAAATATCTCTATATACGACACAACTTGGATGTGATGCATATTGAGAAAAATGTATATGAAAGCATAGTAGGTACATTGCTTAATATTGTAGGTAAGACGAAAGATGGAATAAATGCTCGGCTAGATTTAGTGGAGATTGCATGCGGCTTGAATTGGCCTCGTCAGTACATGGAGCATGAACTTTTTTTCACCTGCATGTTATACATTATCCAAACAAGAGAAAATCTATTTTGTCGCTGTTTGGCATAGCTAAAAGTTTTTGATGGTTATTCATCAAATTTTTGGAATACTGTGAGAATGGAGGACTTGAAGCTAGTAGAGATGAAGTCCCATGATAATCACACGTTGATGCAGCAACTATTGCCTTTTGCAATACAGCCGATGCTTCCTAAAAACATGTGAGCTGCAATTGCAAGATTTTATTTTTTCTTTAATTCACTATGTTAAAAATCAATCGAGATTGCATCCCTTGATGCCATACAGAGTGATACTGTGAGAACTCTGTGCATGTTGGAGAAGTTCTTTCCACTATCTTTTTTCGATGTAATGGTCCATTTAACTGTGCACCTTGTACGAGAAGTTTGATTGTATGGACTAGTGCATTTCAAAAGGATGTACCCATCCGAGAGGTACATGAAAATATTGAAGAGTTATGTTTGCAATAAAAATCGTCCAGAAGATTGCATCACTGAGAGTTATCTAGCCGAAGAAGCAATTGAGTTTTGTAATGAGTACCAACGAGGGTTAGGTGCAATTGGAAACCCAATTGGCAGATATCAAATGCTGAATGACAATGATGATGTTGGTGCCCCTATTAAAGGTGGAAAAATGTAACCAATTGATCAAAATCTTTGGGAGCAAGTCCATATGACCGATCCTTCAAATTCTCCAGAGGTGGAGCCATATAGGAGGTATGGAGTTTTATTGTTATTGCACTTCTATTGCATGCGCTTACATAATACGGTTTTAATATTTTGTTTTTTGTATTTGCAGTTTTCATTTGGAAGCATTAAAAGCCGATAAACAAAATAGAGGAAACATGACAAAATGAATTCAAGACGAACACAACCGCACATTTATGTATTGGCTGCGTGATAAAGTGTGGAATCATATTTGGTGCATGTTAAAAGTGGACACAATTTATTTGCTACTCCTCGATTTGCTAATTACTTTCAATTTATGATGTTAATAGGTTGACGTCGAGCGACGTCAATCGACTTGTAGTGTGGATGAAACTTAGAGGTGGATTGCACATGTCCTCAATGGGTGGTAACGAAGCACGAAAGTTATGTCATTAAAGGGGTTCATTTCAACACTATGGAAATGGACAATACACGTGTCACACAAAACAATGAAGTCAATATAGTAGCTCAAGGTATGCATTATGCAACTGCAAAGGATAATAATCCTATTTTAGCAGATATGACTTACTATGGTAAAGTAAGAGAAATTTAGGATGTCAATTACGTTCGTTTCCGCGTCACTGTTTTCATGTGTGATTGGGTTGACAACAGTATAGGTGTAAAAACTGATGATTTAGGTTTTACATGTGTCAGCTTTAATAAGATAGGTCACAAATCAGATCCACTCATCATGGCTTCACAAGCGCAGCAAGTTATTTACGTTGAGGATCAACTTGATCCACGTTGGTCAGTAGTATTAGCTCCACCACAACACAATGTATTTGTTGATGTCGAACAAGATGATGACGAAGACACTATGATTGATCATAACCCGTTTGCCGATCGTTTTCCATGTGTGGATGACGACATTGATGTTAATAATGACGAAGACTCTGAAGAAGTTTATCTTTGTGATGATTGTGAAGGATATGAATATGAATTATTCAATAATTTAAAATTCATCCTTATATATTGACATATTTAATTATACATATATATATATACTAATTAATTATATAAATTTATTAACTCAAATATATAAGCTCTGTTTAGTCTTAATATATATATGTATATAAAGTGGTGAATTCTTTTAGCAACGGTAACCGTCGCATTACTAAACATTGGCAACGTTTGGCATCGCTAAAATTTTTTTTATTTATAAATATATATCATAAAGTGGCGACGGTTACTGTCGCTAAAAGATATTTTCGCAACGCTAACCGTCACCATCCCTAAATGCATTTGCGATGAGAAGCGTCGCTAAATGCTCTTTTAGGGACGCCTGACATCGCTAATGGCTATTTATTTATAAATAAATTCATATTTATATAGTTATATATTTAATATGTTTAAAATATTAATATGTTTAATATAAATATATTTCATTTACTATAAATAATATAAAATTATAAAAGAAATATATAGAAATAAATGATTATATGTATATGTTACATATATAAAATATAAGTTCTATATATATATATATATATATATAACATTTGCATGTATAATTAATATATCTTATATTTCATTTATGATATCATCAAAGATTAGCATATAATATTTCTATGATATATATGTTTATATGTATGAATTGATAGTATATATATATATATATATCAATCATGAAAAATAACATATATAATTTTTAATGTTTACTTGTTAGTATATATATCAATTTTAAAAAAATTATGATTTAAGATTAAGCACACAATTATATATAAATTTAATTGCTAGTGTATAAATTTTTAATATTAAAATTTTAAATATAAATTTAACTAAAAAGAAATAAAATATTACTATAAAGTAACTATGGGTAGCATCGCTAAAAAGCTCTTTTAGCGACCTCATCCGTCGCCATTACTAATGCATTGGCCAAAATAAATTATAATATTAGTTAAGCTACAACTGAATAGCGACTAACAAACAACTAGCTCCCAACTAAACTCTAACAACCAATGCTGACGTGGCAACATGATCTGGCCGTAGCTCAGAAGATATAGGTGAATTTTCTCTAACAAATATTATTATGAGCATTTACGTTGAAGAAATTTTATGGTAGCCTTAGCATCTTCTTCATCAATTCCAAAAGGGTTTTTTCTTTTTTCTTTTTTTTAATATATTAACTATAAAGGAGATTCAACCATACGTATGACCGTATGAGTAAACACAAGGCATAAATAAAAATTACTGGAATTGATAGAGAAAGGGGCTACCATAAAATCCTAATATTATTAGAACATACTTAAAATTAATTGTAACAATTAAAGTAAATAAAATCAAACATGACCCCCACATTATTAACTAAAGAATTTTATTTGATTAGAATCTTTATTTTAGCCATAAAAAAGACCATTTAAAAAATGCCACATGCGTTCATACTATTGTGAAGATAAGGATTGTCTCAATATTTAATATATATCTGGTGGTTAACAAAGAAACTGAAGCTTTAATTTGGATATTCATTATACCTTCAGGTGGGATATTTCCTGCATAGACCAACTCCCCGAATATATGAAATATTGCTATGGAGCTCTCTTAGAAGTTTATGAAGAAATTGAACAAGTAATGACCAAGAATGGAAAACTAGACAGTTTTGACCATGTTAAACAAGCAGTAAGGCACTCTGTTTCCTTCTGGTGTTTTAATTACTCTCTACTTTTCCTTCTGGTTTTTTAATTACTGTCTACTATTATTATTTTGAGCAGTTGCAATTAACTAAACCATATAAGTCTACTAATGAAAATTGGACTGCATATATATCCAGATGAAAAGAAAAAACCCAGAGCTACTTTGTGGAAGCCAAATGGTTTCATGAAAATTACATCCCAACTATGGAGGAGTACATGGCCAATTCACTCATATCTTGTGGCTATCCCTTGCTTATAATCATCTCTTTCATTGACATGGGAGATTTGGCAACAAAAGAGGTGTTTGAGTGGGTCATTACTGATCCTAAGATTGTCAGAGCTGCATCCATTATCAGCAGGCTCATGGATGATGTTGTTTCAACCGAGGTAATTAAAGACACACATATATATATATATAGAGAGAGAGAGAGAATTTTTTCTCTAGTGAGGGATCTCTGACTTTATTAAATCAAAGATTCTTATGTCGCAATTTAAAAGATTGCAACATCCCAATTAGATTTTCAGATTTGAATTCAAATAACAACTAATAATATAACCAACGGAAACATTTGCCATATAAACATCTTTGGTTTAAATAAATTAGAAATTCTTGATGAGAGACTAACTGCATATATATACACAATATATATAGGTCAATTAATTAATATTTTGCATGCATACAGTTTGAACAAAAGAGAGGGCATGTTGCATCCGGCATCCATTGCTACATGAAGCAGCATGCCCAAGTTGTCCATACTGCGGAAGACCTGCAGTCCTAAAAACCAGAAACAGTTTGGAAATAAGAGGAAAAATTAGTAAATTAAGTTACAGAAAGGAATACAAAAGTAACCGTGCCACAAATTAAGAAAACCAAGATATCTCCACAAACCATACAGTATAGAAGATCCCTCAACAGAAGATATGAGTTAATTAGCAAATACATAAACTGATAATTAGCATTTCATAACAACTGGCCTCATCCAGTGCACAATGCTAGAACATAATGCATATAATTCTCGAAAAAGATAAGGACATTCAGTTAGTCTGTCATTTCCATCTGATGCATGCTTCATAAACAACAAAATAAAGCATATCCTTCTTGGCAAACATAACCACAATAACAACAACTTCAAAGAGCTTCTCAAGTGCTCAAATCACACAATTATATATAGTCCAAAATCAAAACCGCCAGTTGAATTACATTTTCAGCTCCTGAAAACTCAACAACTGCCAATTTCAACCAAAAATATAACTGAAACCAGTGACAAAACTTTACATCGTATCTGAAATAGAAAGAAGCTTCACTAATGCTGTGTTTGGAATTTAGATTCAACAAG